>JAIPRL010000199.1:73904-181668 GCA_025469235.1 Pemphigus obesinymphae
TAAGTTACATATACAATAATGTTGGATTTTGAACATTCAACCCACTCTCGAACCTGTAGTTGCGTTTTTTACTAAGATAAACATTTGTCTGTTACCCATTCAAAATCCTTCGCGACCAAAAAGTGGGCCACGACCAGGTTAAAACTTGAAAAACGCAGCTCTAGTCAACATTAATGAACATTACTGATAGAATATTAGACAATCTAATGGCAGACTCTAAAAATTTTGATTAATATACTTTCAATGTGCATTAAATGCACATTTCAATTATATGAGGTACTTACCTAATGCGGTAGGTACCTAAGATACAACGAACTAAAGGAAATGGACTATACTTATGTCCAAATGGTGTGTTAAATTCAATGAGATGATTGTTTTAACTAACTAGAGGTACATTCTTACATTCATTTAAAATATTTGTATACAATGCAGACATGCTTATCGTGATTTATCGAAAATATGTCTTACTTATACGAGTTATAGTTTAAACTATGGGATGTATTATTTGGGATATAGTTGAACTGGTTAGCAAATATGAATAATATAATACTCAAATGTCGAATGTCGGGAGGTCCATATCTGCAGGAGATCGAACGATCTTTTGAAGAAAGCTCAGCTAGAGAAATTAAATAGGAAAAACCTAGGAGTCGCTATAGACAGAATTGGAGCAGACAGAATCAAAGATTATTTAATCTAATGCATTAGTGAAAATCGGGGGAGGGGGGAATTGAGGGAGCTTAGCCACTCTAAAATTTTGGCAAGCCCCGTCAAAAGTGATTTGAGGAATTATCATATTGAAATGCATTTATATGGATACTTTTGCCAAGAAGTGTAAGAACATTTTTTTGGTAAAAAAAAGTTTCTGATTTCCATATAGGTATTAATCACCTAATCTCTCCGGGTGGAACTTGTACATTATAATTTATTGTTGGAACTGTGTCCTGCTTTTACGATGAACCAATGGTATATAAATGGTATTTAGTGTCTAAAATAAAGACCAATGGTGTCAAGATGGTGTTTTATGTGTCTTAGGTCCAAATAGTGTCATGTTTAAAATTGAACGTAATTTGGACCAACGTCACAAACCTGTATATCTGGGTGGTTTTTTTGTGTATAGTTTTTCAAGCATTTGTAATAATATAATACTAAAATAAATCATTACCTACTCCTTATACTTAATTAAAAATATGTCAGCACAGCAATCTTTAAGGGGTTATATATAGGCAATTTTCAGAAATTTTAAGAAAATGAAAATCTAACAATTAAAAAATATTTGTGTTCATTTTAAAAATGAATAATAGTTGGTCGTATTGAAATATAATTTTTTATTGTGTTTGTTTTTTAAAACAACTTAAAAAAATCGTAGAAAGATGAAAGGAAAATGAAATGATAAAGAACAATAATATAATTAATATGCATTTAAATACGTTTTATAAGTTATTAAAAACTATTTTAATTTTTTTTAAATAAATATACCTAACTTAAAAGAATTGAAATATTGAAAAAAAGCTACAAAAGGAACTAGATAATGTTGTTATTATATGTAGTATGAGTTATGACTAAAGATAATAATGACTCATCAATAAAACTGTATTTTCAATTTTATGTCTCCCTATATAAAACCTATTATGTATAAATCTAATGAAAAATAAACTGGTAGCTGATTATTTTAGTTAGGTAACAATAATAATTCTAAGAATATTTCATAAATATAATAACCTCTCCTCCTTCAATTGCACATATTTAAGTTATGCATAAAAAAAAGATTAAAAAATATATTATTATATATATAATATATATATTTAACATATGTAGTTGGCTAAACTAGAATTAACTAGATGCATCTTTAATGCTTTACCTTCAAGAAATTTCTTATACTCTTCAGGTCTACCGTTTTCCTTAGGACTCTTTTACAAACACCAAGGTACATAGCTTTATATCTAATCTTTAGGTATATTTTTTGTAAAAAAGAAAATTAAGACAAAGCCGAACTATTGGTTTATTTCTAAAACGACACAAAAATCCTCTGTTTCTCCATACAGACTCTTCACTCTTGTACTTGCTTCTCCATATGCATTTATTTTTAAATAATCATTTTTGGATGTTAACGTTTTCTATGAAAAGTTAGATGCTTTAAATAGTATGTATACGCAACCAAATGTACAGGATAATGATAAAAAAAAGTGATAAGAAGGAAACATTTTGTTTTATAAAATTTGAGTAAAATTAAGAAACCGTTTGATTGTTTGAACCTACACTTTTTAATTTTAATTCGTAAGTGAGAAATATTCATTATAATATTTTTTATTTGATAAGTATGAGAAAATTCAGTATGCCGTAGCCGTTTTCTAGTTAACATTTTTTTTAAGTTAGGTATATAGTTATAGAGCGTACATGTGATTTTTAACAAATATTGTGATAACACAGCAATAAAAATGGTACTGACGCGTGAATATTCTTAAATTACTTTTAAAATAGGCATAATTAAATATTTGTAAATTGTTGGATTTTCATTTTTCTTAAAATTTCGTAAAAAAAAACCCTTTAATATATATATATATATCCTTAACTCCTTAATAGTATAGTGTCCTCTTGAAATTTTCAAGGGGTTTTGTAAAAGCAATTTTTATAATATTTAAAAAAAATGAAAATCCAATAATTTAAAAAAATATTTAAATACATTTTAAAATTAATCTAAAAAAAACCCCTACACCCGTACCTATTTCTTTTAATATTGTTGTGTAATTATGGGTTCTGTATGTTAAAAAACATGTTTTCGCACTTCCAATATATATTTAGTAGGTACACATTATTGTATATTGTATAATATTATCATAGATTAACGATTTTGGTACCAATAGAAAGATGAGAACAATAGAACATAAACTATTGTCGTGTACCTACACGCCTGCGATATAATTAATTCTTCCTGTTCTATAAAGTATAAACTGTTAAAAACGTGAAAGAAATCTTATTTTCAAAACTGTATATAAACTACAATTTTAAAAACTGGCGTATGATCATAATTTAAGTTTTTACCTTTAATTTGGTATAAAGATCGTTAACCTATGATAATTACACAAAATTTTCTGTTGGAAGTGCGTAAAGATGTGTTCCGTCGCATTTTGAACGTGTGTAGCGTAGTTAGTCCTCAACGTTTTATAATATTATTTTTTTTCTAAATAGGTACCTACCTATCTATAAAGTATTATTAATTATTACCTACCTATTAACTTAGAAACATTAAAATGGAATGTTTTATAATAATAACAATTTTTATTACAGCCGTACGTTAGGTACGTACAACATAATAATTAGTATAATTAACAATAATAATATGTAGGTAATGACGGCCGCCCTCTTTCAAAATATTTTTCTAATTTATAGATATACAACAGTATTTATTTTATTCAAATGGTAGACTTGCATTTCATTTAAAAGTAGTAAGTAGGTACCTATCATTTAAAAACTATTTTTGTTTACTAAATAATAATAATATTGTGTGCATAAAAAATATAATTGTTCATCAAAATATTGTATACCTATTCATAGGATTAAAAATTTTAAAAATATAATTTAATTTATACTCTGTACCATGTAAATCTAATGATATGAGTATATGACCTGTATTTCAAATAATAATGATTTTAATTTGCATGTTGAACTTTTTGAGTTTAATATGTCTGACATTAAATGTAAACTATGGCCAATGCCATTTAAAAATAAATATATTCTATTTCCCATTTTACATACTTTCATAAATATAGAACTAAATGAACCTAATACTAACTGTGTTTTTTTATTTAAATATTTAATATTATAATTATTCTAAATGCATTTATAATAATATTATATATTAATAAATAAATAGGTACCTACCTAATTAATTGATATGTTATATATAGTAGGTACCTACCTATATGATGAATTTCCGTATAGTGGAATTTTAAGATGGTATTAATTTAGTTCAATCTTCTTGGATTGATTCCACCAAAAGTAAATGTTACTGGCCACATATTGGTACACTGCAGAGCAAGTTTCAAAAAATGGTGGCTTCTTGTGTCAAACCCAGGTTAAATGACCCTTCATGGTCTATATATTTAATTACAAGAATAATGAACAATTCTGGTAAATATATACCTAATACATATTTAGTTCCTACTTATTAACATATAGAAACATACAAATATTTTGATTATAAAAAAAAACGTCTACCGATATTGTCTGACAAACGCGGTTTTAAATTTTAAATATTAATTTGTTGTAGCTACATATGAAGATGTTCAAATTGAATTTAGCAGCGACAGTTTTAAAGCTAAACGCCTTAAACGGCAATCATATGCCAGAAGAAAATTATATAATCAAGATGATGAAGATCATTATAATAGATGTTTACAATCAAATGAAAATGTGTGCTCTAATAAGTATCCATCTTTTCCTTTAATCGACGATAACATTATGGATGGCCTAAATTCTACTGGTACTTTTTTTTGTAAAACATGAATATTTTTATTATGATTTAATCTTGTTAATAAAATGTATATTTTTAGCTGATGATTCTGCTGTTTTGGTGAAACTACTACGTGTCTCATTCAGTTTATGAGTTACAATCAGCTACTGTAGGTATTTGATGTTTATATTTTTATTATTGTAAACTGTAGTGTACCTACTTAGATAAGTTAAAACTCAATTCATTAATTTACAATTTTTATTATTTATAGATATTGAGCTGTAAACAAATAAATCTGTATTACCAGCTGTAACAAAAATGAAAAATATCAATTGAAAATAGAGGTAATACCTATAATTACTTGTTTTAAATTTTAAACACAAAAGATTTATTTAAATCAATTTAAAAACTAAATACAAAAGTTCAAATGTTACAAGAAGATATTTTTGAAATTAAAGAAAAATTAAACAAACTTATTGACAACAATGTCATAAGTTTGTCAACTTCAGTAAATTTGGTCGGCAATTTAACATACGAGCCATTTGAAGGTTTTCCAATAAATACGAAGTTGCAAATCCAAGAAATGGAGAAAAAAACTAATCGATAATAATGCACACTTTCAGTTAATGGTAAATATAAATTAAAATATGAACACGTCATATTGATGTAGCCATTTAAAGTTTATAATACATTTTATAGAAAAATATATATACTATACCTATAAAATAATGATTTATTATATATTTGAAAAATAAATATAATATAACAAATGAGTACCTATTTAAACAATTTTTTTTATTGAAAATAATTTTTACTTGTAAAAACATTTTATAATTCTACTCAAGGCATTTGTTATACATATATTTTTCAATAATTTCATTTATACACAATGTATTTTCTGTTTATCCACCTTGATGCATAGTAGGTAGTTTAACATTAAATAAATTCAGTATACTATAATATACTATAGTACTAGAATACTAATAGATTAACGCTCAATAATAATTGCAATAAATATTAAGGACAATAATTATTTATCTTGTCTTTTCTATTTGATATAAATATGGAACATACAAAAATATCACAAACCATAAAAATACTAACTACCTCTTAATTTAAAATTTGTACTACTAAAGTACATTATTCAAATTAATTAAATATCTTGATAAATTTTCATGGATCACAAATGTAATGATGGTTGCTGGTATCACTCTTAATAGATTAGGTCCAATTCCTTTATAAAATCCTCGGGTACCTTCATACCTGAAAAAAAATTAATGAAATCTATGCATTTTATAGGTAATTAAAAATATCTTACCAATGTTTTTGTTATGCCACTGGTAGCACCGCAACACACTGTTAAATGACATGTTAAAACGAACTACAAACTTATTAATCGCGCGATTTACATTTAACATTTTACATGTATACTGTATAGTAACAATGAACATGATATACAAGAATATATTTTTTATCTTTAACGTAAACCATATCAATAGGAACATAAAAAATATCAAATCTTAGTTTATTTTAACTGCAATTATCAGTGTATTGCGACGACAGGAAAAATATTAAAAAGTAACTTTACAAAAACAATACACACAAGATTTATCTTATTATGAAACAAAATTAAAATTATACTACTTCATCACTTGTAAAAAAATTATATAATATATTCTTTTAAGAATTAAATATCATTAGAAAAATAATTTTATGCAATGATGATTTACCTTTAAAAAATAAAAATATTGAAAAACAAAGAAAGATAACATATATTACATTATTTTTATAAATACATATACAACTAAATGAAGTATTGTCATAGTATAATTGTCTATAAATTAAAAATTCTATGTAAAGGCAAGTTTTTGTGAAGGTAATAAATATATCTGATAAAAAAAATAACCAAATTAATGTAGCACTGTTAATTTTTAACATATTCAGTCGTCATTAACTTTTGTATTTAAGGGAATTTTAACTTTGCTTATTGCACATAAATAAATTTATCTATATATGTACATAATATATACAAGTATAATAAGGAGGAAAAATAATTTTAATTTATAACATAAAAAAAAAACAGAGAAAACATAATATTAATACTAATTATAAAGAAAATAAAAATACTTGGAATCAAAAAACTAACACAGGACTGATAGGTTTTGTTTATGCTAAAACTTATCTTGAAGTAATAGTAAATTAGGTGTTTGTAAATTTCTCATATATCAACAACACAAGACAAATATTTGGAAGCACGTGTAATAAATATGGCGATAATCCCTTATAGAATCCACCAGCACCTTCGTACCTCCATGTGTTTGTTATACAATGCCAAGTGCCTCTATATTCATGATGTTGATCTTGCAGTCTTGCACGAATTACTTGATATGGATATGTCAAACCAGCAGCAATTAATTTTGAAAAAGCTGCGAATACAATGTACTCAGACGTTTCCTAAAATGTTAAATGTGATTAATTCCAAGTATAAAAACACAATGATTACATTTATTATAGTACAGCTCATAAAAAAAATACAGATTATCACATTGCATTATAAAATAGTAACAGCTCTAATAAGGATAGGCAAATTCATTATTGTATTTATATATTTTTAATGTATCTAATTGAAAATTACTATTCCATTGAGAAATTGCCTATAGTGCACTGAATTAAATTGCATATTTTTGTAAACTGTACTATACTTCTTTACATACCAGTTTAGCATCAATTGGTAGTCTTCTGTATTCATTATAAAAAGTCTTCATCTCCTCGTAAGTCATGAACTGCAGGGCACCATGTGATACGCCAAACATGCCCGGAACAAATCCCTACAATAATGTACATGACCAACTACTTTTTTGGGGAAGGACATTTATTACACCCAATTGTTATAAACTACTACTTTAGAGAATACAAAAAAATATACCCAACATCTATCAAAGCGTGTGAATTAGATTATAAATGGAAATTTACTTTTAAGATTATATAAAAAAATTATAATAAATAAGAATATGAATATACTCCATATAGGGTACCTTCAATTCAACTTCAAAATTATAAAAAAAATTTAAATAAACTTCCACTATAATTCTCCCTCATTAAATATTATGGAAAATATTATAATTATTCTTTTTAAATTGTATATTTTACAACTAATCTAGGTAGTGATTGTTGAAAAAAATTTAATTTACAAAAAAAAAAAATTATAAAAATCTAGCCCACGCAATGAATAATTCTCAGTATCATTGTATTGTCAGGTATTGTAGAATACCTTGTACAGGCCTCGTACACCCTCAGCACCATAGATCTTGCGAAACGCATCCCACATGCCACTATAACCCTTGCTTGGGTCACTTGGTTTATCAAACTGCAAACACAAACGCGTCTTGACTACCCATACTGGATTGGTCATAATTAATGTGAGAATGCCTGCTTCTGCTGCAGCAGTCATGTGTAATGCTGGACCCAAAGGCATTTTAGTGTTTCCGCCTTGAATCCAAGCTTTTATTGAATTATAACTAAAAATTAGAATAGCAATTATTGGTTAATTATTTTATTACATGTGCTAATGATAGATAATATAGAAGTTTTGCTTACAATAGGAAATAAAAACCCCATGCGCTTCCCGATCCCCAAACATTTGGTGTAACTCCTTTATAAAGTCCTTTTATCCCTTCTTGTCTAAATATTGTAGTAACAGCATTTCCTAGTCCAGCATAATTTGGTATAGCATTTCTGCCATCATTAACTGTAATGGCACATAAACATTATGATTGAAACAGAATGAAGTCGAATTGTGCATATTCTTACCAGCAAATCGAATTTTCAACAAATCTAAAGGATGGAGTATTAATGTTGATGCGACACCACCTGAAAAGCCAGCCACCATATGTTCAACTTTGACATGTTCGAATAAAGATTTTGATGCTGGAACGTTGTTGGTCAATGGCTTAGTTGGCTGCCCCATGTCCGGTATGCAGTTGACTGTTGTTGCTGTTCTAGAGACAAGAACGTTCATTGTCACATCATAAACGTTGACTTTGACTTTCACACAGTCAAACTTTTAATACACACATGGTACAAAGTAATATATGCAAAGTTGTATTGGTAAAGAAAATAGAGAATATTAAACTATACTGTGTATTACATATAGGTAAACGTATATTAAACTGTTCAAACAATTAAATAACTGATATATATATATTTCATATTAATTATGAACAAATAATATTTCGAATAATTAAATGAACTAACTTAAATTATTATTATATATCACAATTGACTATCACATTGAATTTTGTTCGACATGTCGTATACTACAGCGTATTCACCGGACGTTCTGTTTGCCGTTCTACCGATCAAAAAAGCATTCTGGTTTAAAGAGCGTCCGCATTATTTTATGTAACTTTTAAACTATAATAATTAAACACAAAGCTCAACAGCTAAACGTTAAGTTCAAAGTTGAGTAACTAACTTGAGAAAGACGTTTATTAGAGGGAACAAAAGAGAAAATTGATTTCGTCAGATTATTTTTATCACAAGGCCAGTGGCTTCAGTGTGACCGGACTGATCAAATAAATAATATCCCACAGTTTGTCGGTCTGCAAAAACCATGCAAACGCACAGGTTTTTTTAAAAAAAAAAATCATTAAAAATTATAACGAAGCCACGGAAGTTCTCATAATTCATAATAAAATATTAAAATATTATGTCCACGTTCAAATTACCAGCATATACCGTGTTACCAGTAACATCTGTTTATACGACGAATTTAGATAATAATAATCTTAATTCGTAGTTTATGCGATTTACATAAACGTAAAGTCGTACCATTTTTTTAATTAAATATAGTAAAACTTGTGACCTGATCAAAGTCAAAATTTTTCATCCACAATTAATGTAAAAGACAAAAATAATCTGAAATAAATACCTACTACATTTAATATAAATATAGGTAATATATATATTATAATATGGATATAGGTAGGTATGTAAAAATAGATATTTAAAGAACATCATTCATATTATATAGGTAAATATAATTTCAGTGGCGTCATTTGGACTACGCGTGGTATATATTTGAGTATTTAAAATTAAACATAAAATGGAAAATTTGGCCGCTTTTTATTAAATTGATTGGCCCGTGTAATAGGTAGTTATAGTGGCTACTGTAGCTTGTGCTAAAATTCATGAATTTTTTACCATCTAAAACAGTGGTGGCCAAATTACGGCCCGGGGGTCACACCCAGCCCGCCATCAAATATCATTTTTTTAGATTATAATAACGTGTTCTTTTCCTCGAACGGTATAGGTAGGTAGTGTATTGTTATTATTATTATTATTTTGAATTTGAAAGCAAAGATACATCATTGCATTTGAAAAACGATTCTGAACAAAATGCTGTACCTACCTACCTATATTTTTTATCGACATCCGTGATCATTTTATTTTTTTATAAATAATATATATATATAATAAAAATATTCCTTTATAAAAGGTAGATTTCCTTTACGCTTAAGAAAATTATTGGTAAAAGAAAAAAATAGCCGCCTTAATAAGTTAACCACCAAGCTCAATTTTTATAGATTCTATCTGACGCTTTGAGTACCAAAATTCAGTAGATTTGCCTCTCACTCCACGGTTATTTTATTAAACTTACCAAATAGAATACAAAACATGGCCTTCAGTCATTAAATTTATGAAAAACATGAGTATTACTAATGGTACTCAAACACTCAAGTCAAATGTAGTGAATGAAATTGTAAGTTAATTAATGTTTATAAGGCCTATAAGATAATTAATCATAGCGGTTAATTTTTTTTAAAGTGGCAACTACATAAAATTTATCATTAAAAAAGCTCTTAACTCTTATCCAAAAAAATATATCATTATTCATTATTAACCAACAATTGCATTATTTCATGTTTTACTAGACGGGGGCAAAGTTTTGACTGGCTCTTTTACAAATAATAAATTATTATTCCTCCATGGTTTTTGCCTGTTATCTTTTTTGTGTAAAATACTTCTTTGAAAACGAAAATAATCACAAATCAGCTTTTTTTTGTATTTTGCTAACAAAATTAGATTAATTTGACGATGAATATTCCCAACGATCGCTCCAGTAAGCCTTTATAAATTAAACATGGACAAATGCTCTCTTTGCCCCCCCCCCCAAATGACGCCACTGTTAACCAATATATTCCACATTTCACTAAAAATCCAAAAAAATATTACCTAGTCGACATTTAAAAATAATTCATAATTTTCAAAATTTATATCTAACTACACTCACATCTATGGCCCACCATGAAAATGTTTTTTTGGATACGGCCCTCTTTCCAAAAAGTTTGGCTACCCCTGATCTAAAACATGATAATTCATGCCTGTACCACTGGGTAGGTACAATTATATTAGAAAATAAGTGAGTTATTTTATGTTTAGTATATTGAAAATTCCAGTTTGTGTCTACATAAAAATATGCCTATTATAAAAAATATTGAAATGACGGCACTGTATAATTTACTATAACAAAATTTAGATCTTTTAGCCAAAAAAGTATTCACTGGTATAAAAATTTAAAATGTAAAACAAATAAATTTCTGCTCCTCTCTAGCCTTTGCAAACAATTCTGATGAATAAATATCAAGCAACTACCTACCTACCACCAAAATCATTAAAATGTTTCTTACCCAATTATAAAATATAATTCAAACTTAATATTACCTATGTGGCTATTCATACCCAAAAAAAAAAAAAAAAAAAAAAAAAAAACATACCATTAGAATATAAAATAATTTATAAAGTTTTAACCTTAGCAACAAAAACAATACATAAAATGCAAATGTTCAAATATACCGATGTTTGATCAATATTATTGAACTATCAGTCTAGTCAACAGTAACAATATTCACAGTACCTATTCATAATGTAATAATTATAACCATTTATTTTATTAGTTGGATTAGTTAAGTATATATAAATTTCAAATATAATATTTGAAAATTAACACACATAACTACAATATTTCTGACATTTGTATAATAATTTAAAAAAATGAGTAAACAAGGAAGTGACAAAAAAAAAGATATAAATTCTAAGGATGACAAAAAAACAAAGAAGCCAACAACAACAATAAAAACGCGGAAAGAAGGCAAGAAGTCAAGGAACTTAGTGGATGTATTTAATGAATGTGCAATGGATAATGCTTACCATACATGTCACAATGTACAAGATTTACTCAAATGCCGTGGTTTTCCATGGCCACAGGCACAAAAGAAAAAGAAAAATAAAGGTGGCAAGAAACGCAAATGAGAATAAAAATTGATCAGTAAAAGTACAATAAAAATATGTTATTGACTTTTTGTAATAAAAAAAAATATACATTACATTTATGTTTGTTTACATATCACTTTTCCTAAAAAAAAAATATATATATATAATATAATAATAAGAAAAATATACATATTGTGACGAAAAGTATAAAACATTAAGTCAACTTGTACAATACACATGAGTAATATAATACAATATGAATTCAATATTATGTATAAATAATAATAATAAAAAAAAAAAAAAAAACACTAAGCAGATCTGTAATAAACAAGCCTGGCGTCATTTGGGCCGAATTGTTTTTAGATTTATTTTTCTCTAAATAACCGTTTATCACAGACGATTGATAAACAAGTCAACTAAAATGACGCCGAAACATTATTGAAATGAGCAAATTCAACTAGATCATTAAAACAAACAAACAAAATAATAATAATAATAATAATAATAATAGTAGTAGTTATAATAAGGCACTGATCTAGAACCCTCTTATGACTTACTGAAAAAAAAATCTCTCCACCAATTTTTTTAAAATTTTTACACTTTATATACTTTTATGCGAGTACACATTAGTAGTATATTATACATGATAAGTAAATAAATTTATACAATTAATTATTTAAATTTTTTTTATTAAATTTCAATTAAAATTAAAAGAAATAAAATTTAATTAAAAGAATGATAAGATTAAATATAATACAACTAAATGAGACGTAATGATACATTTATATTGGAGACCAGAACATTGCTATATATTATTATACTGTTTGGAATGAATTATGTCTCCCTCCCTCCTCCAAAACTTTCATTGAAACCACAGTTAACGTAATTTAAATAAAATAGGTCACAGATGACATAAATAATAAAGGTAATGGTAATGTATGTACCTGTATTGTATAGCCTTTCTGCTTCTATATATATATTTACTTATAAAGTGTAAATATTTCAAAAAAACAAATGGCAAAGGGATTATTTTTTCGGCAGTTGAGGGAAGATTCTAAACCACTAGGACCAATAATAATAATAATAATAATAATAAGAGAGAAATAAAGAGAGCAGGTATCTTAAATTGTTTAAAATTAAAACGAGTGTAGCAGTGTTTTTACTGCACCTAACCAGACTGGCTTAACTTTTAAAGGTTGGCTTGGGCCAATATATAATTATTATCATAATAATTTAGTAACTCATGAAAAAAAAGGGAGAAATTATGACATATTAGTGATACATAACATCAGTTTTGCCTAGTGCCATTTTATTATTAGTATGTTATCTACAGTAGATAGGTAATTGAGTCATTTATTAAATTCTTTAATAAAAAGATATTTTATTGTTTTATATTTATGTTGTATATTATGCATATGTTATTCATAAAAAAAGTAGTAATATTTTGTATCTTAGAATACAATAAAATAAATAATATTACATTTTGGCAGGAATATATCACCCAATCAGAATAGCTGCAACAGCGCACTACACAGAATAGACAAGAATGAAATTAATATGATACCTCTTTTTTTATTATAGTAAAACCTAAATATAAAATCGTGTAATTTACTTATAAAGTTATAAATGTAAATTGTAATATTTATCACATTATAAAAACAATAGTGGTCAGAGTCGTACAGATTACATACATTATAAAAGGTAATGAACCAGTAAAAATGTTTGTTGCACCTGACCTATAACTCAGTACACGCCTATGTACATTAGTTATTCATTTTTATATAAAATTTTATAACTGTCTAGACTCTAGAAGATATATTTGTTTGAATAAAAATTATTTTATATTTACTTTAAATTATTAAATATATTATAAATCTAATAAATTCGTTTATAAGCTCATAAATTAAATCCCTGTCATTTTGCACAGCCCATATCATATTAATTGGTTCATTTTTGTTTTAGTTATAAGTAAAATTAAAACATTTAAAATATAGCATAAAGGTGGATTTTGAAACGCAATAAATTTTACAACGATAACTTAAAAATAATTTAATTTTAAAAGAAATAAATACAACAGGAAAAGAGGGTGTTAAAATTAGGAAAGGGATAATAAATTATAAATAGCGGGAACTAAAAATATTAGAATATGAAGAACGTTTTGGTAACTAAATAAAATAAGGCTTACATTCTAAAAGGGTCATAACGCTTCAAACTGAGCTTGTTGCCACAGAGAAATGTGATGCAAAAAAAGCTAAAATGGACTTACTCAGTTTAGTACATGTCTCAAATACTGTCATATATTTAATGAATCTTTATTCTTTTATTTCATTAATTTATCACCTTATTTCTAGTTTTCCTTGCACTCAGTTTTCAATATTTCTTTTTTTAAAACAAAAACATAATTGTAGATTTTAATTTCATCGCTTACTACACCACAAATGCTCTATTAATAATGTTAAAATGGCTTGATTGAGCATTCAATAATATCCACACATATATCAAATTTAATCATCACAGAATTTACAAAAATCAAACATATACAGCGCCTTGTCCATCATTATCATCAAGACTAATTCTGGTAGGGAATGATGGTCCACCACCATCATCAAAAAAACGTCTAAAAGTAAATTCAAAGAACCCATGGAATGGTCGATTACTGTCCGAATCAGAAGTTCGATTATCAGAATCAGAAGAATCCGAGTTGTGAAGACGATCTGGATCAATTGGATCGAAGTTAGATGTGTCAGTGGAAAACTGTATGCGTGGTACATGTGGAGGATCTTGACGTCTCATTCCTTTTTCAAAATCTAGACCTTTGAAGAATGAATGAGCCTTGACTTCGTCAGCATTTTTACCCAAACGACGATCTTTACAAGTACACAGCTTTAGGATAAGATCAGCACCTTCTGGCGAAAGATTAGCAGATGGTGGTATTTGTAAAGTACTTTCCCAATTTATAACCTGTAGAAATTAAGTAAAATAATTATAAAATAATAAACATAATAGGTGCATAAAAAATGTTGAAATTTAGTTAAGTACCTTGAATTGAGTTTCTGCAGGAGAATTGGCGAGAAAAGGAGGTGATCCAACCAACATTTCATAAAGTATAACTCCTACACTCCACCAATCACATAGTTGTGTGTAGCCTGTCCGAATTAATACTTCTGGAGCAATATAGTTTGGCGTTCCAACCAATGAGTGAGCTTCACACCTCAGATGCTCTCTCCGTCGCCGCCTCTCTAAAGGTTTTAATTGGTAACATCGACATTCTGGAGTTACACCCCATTCTTCACCACCCATAGAATCTTGTCTACCGTGCTCACCTAAAATAATCATTACTAATTAGAATTTAAAACATAAAATAAATGGTACCTACTCATGTTTTATGCCATCTATGGAATCCACCAGATAGCAACTGTTTAAAATACATAATTCTACCAAACAATTTTTTCTTATTAATAAAATATATAGTCAAATTTATATAATATGTATAATAAATATTTATTATCAAACTATTTGTGTGTGTATTATGTGAATGAAATGTTAATTCTGTATCACTACAATCAATACTGTATACCTATTACAGTATAAATATCATCAACTAATTGGCATATCTCGTATCAATGTAATAAATAATATAATAATTGTTATTATAATCCACTAGTTTTAGTCAATAAATTTACAAATAAGTCATGTATAAATCACTTGAGTTAAAAAAATAAACTTGTGTTAGTATGCAAAAACTAACCCAATAGCAAAAATCTCATATGAAGAATATAAAAGTTTGGCAAAATCATACATTTTAAATGATCACCGAATGGTGAATTCTGCAAGTGATAATAATATGAATAGATATAATATTAACATTAACTTAATTATTAACATTAAGAGGAAGCCACACTAGCATTTGCTATCTCTGTTTAACCAAATGACAAAAAAAAATTCACATTTGGTATTCTTATTACAACTTCATAATTTCTAATATTAGAGTAAATTTAGAAATTTACCTATAACCTAATTTATAGATTGGAATATCTTTGTTAATTTGTAGTTTTATAATGGAAATATTTTATAAATATAGGAAAATAACAAAATAACAAATAAATAGTTATTATGATTTTTTTCTTTCTTTAATTAGCTAAAATAGATAGCCTAAAAAAAAGATATTTTATATAATATGATTTTATTTTTATTTTAGATTCTGAATGGTTTTATAACAATGTATGATTATAGAATCATTTAATAATGCTATGATTTATCTTTGTGTATTATATAATAATAATACACTATCCTATCCGAGGATTAAAAAAATTACGAACAAACTTCTACCATCTGTATCTGGTAGCTTTTTTTTTAAATTATTAAAATAAATATATTTTCATTAAAATTAAAATTTTAAATAAAAAACTGATTGGGTATAGATAATATTCTCATCTATAAATTCGGTACCTAAAAGGCAAATTTCCTCTATTAAAAATTATGAAGTTGTAATAGAAATGCCAAATATAAATGTTCTATATTATCAATAGGTTAGATGGAAACAGAATGAAGGTGTAGCGTTTTCTTAATATCATTATTTACCATCTTGATAATATTTTGAGTTATGAGTCCATCTAAACCCTGTACATAATCCAAAGTCTGTGAGTTTGATGTGACCGTCTCTATCAATCAATATATTATCAGGCTTGATGTCTCTATGAATAAAACCCATTTTATGAACGCTTTCAACGGCACAGGTTAATTCAGCAATGTAAAATCTATAAATTATATAAGTATAGTCTTTATAAAATAGATAATGAATAATAATTATACAATATAAATCAAATAAAAATTTATAAAATACTAAAATCTATAAATAAGCACTAAGCAAAAAAATAATTAAAATTATAATTAGAATGGAAACAGAGTGAATATATAAAATATGGTAAAAGCAGATATACATAAATATAAAAAACGTTTATATTTTTATAGTGATAAAAATAGCAAAATCAATATTGAGACACCAAAATCAACTATACAATTCTAATGACTTCCTTTAGTGCAACTGTGTAGTAAAATAATATTTAAATAAGGAGAAGATATAGAAACCAAAAAATTGGAAGATTTGGTAAAAAGTTTAAGTCAAATAAATATATTCATTTTTTAAAAGAATATTTTATATAATTTTCAATTAAAAACCTAATTTATTCATACACTTTGATTTTAGGAGCCCAAATTAAAATGTATTATTTTTTTTATTGGCTTCTATAAATTTTTAAAATTTTAATATTCAATTAATTTTTAATATCCAGTTTAAATAGTAGATGAGTTTTTTTAAGTACTTACAATACCCAATACTAGAATTAATATTTTACTCATTTTGAAATCACTATATACAAGTTTTAGTAAAAATCCACTGTCAAATAATGTTAAAGTTTTCTGCTGTACCCACATTCATTATTATAGGTAATACTTTTAGTGTTCTCTTTGGTTACATCTATATAATAATTTATATATAATATAACAATATATTTACCTAGCCAAATGTTCTTCAAATATTCCCAACTTAATTAACAAAGACATCAAATCTCCACCAGGTATATAATCCATAACAAAGTACAAATTATCTTTGTCTTGAAATGAATAATAAAGTTTCACAACCCACTCATTATCTGCTTCTGCTAATATATCCCTCTCAGCTTTTACATGGGCTACTTGATTGCGTTTAAGCACATTAGATTTTTTCAAAGTTTTCATAGCATACAAATGGTTTGTATCAATTTTTCTAACTAATGTAACCTCACCAAAAGCACCAACTCCAATAGCTTTGATTTTAGTAAACATGGATTTATCCATTTTAGCACGTTTAAGTCGAATATAATTTGATTCTTTCTGTGATAACATTTTCCTCATTTGACATTGAGCTTCTTCACTCAAACCTATTTTAGCCATTTCTGTCTCCAATTGAAACCGTCTAAATACTCTTTGTTTATGTGATTTTATAACATTTTCTACATGTTGTTCCATAAAGAACTTGAATGCTTGTGGAGAATAATTTTTGACTTTACACTCCCGCCTTTCTTCTTCCTTTTCTTTACTAATAAGTTTGCGTTCAGGAATGGGTGACTGGTGATCAATTTTTGATAAATTATCATCTTCTTCATCATTCCCATTAGTGATGCCATTATTATTATTTAAGTGATGATGATGATTATTGCAGTTCATCATTTTATTTTTAGCAATAGATGATGATGGTATAGGTGGTAATGGAGGAGTAGGTTTTCTATGAGGATGTTCTTCAATATATGGTGGTGGTGGTGGCAACGGAGTAATCATTACTCTATGTGCAGCAAATGCTTGCATAGTACTTGCATAACTAGGAGGTTCAGTTGTTGGTACAATTGTTGGTAATTGAGGTGGTGACAATGATGCTTGCTGAGGTTGTTGAACTGCTTTTTGAGCCTGTTGTTTTTGTTGAATTGATGATGCATAAGATGGTGGTGGAACTGGTGAAGGAGATGTAGGTGCTGGAGCTGGTGGAGCAACAGCAGTTTGAAGAACAGGCTTTTGAACTAAAGTACTTCGCACAGATTGCATAATAATTGGCGACTGAGTTTTAGTTTGTCGAGCTCCCCATGCTTGCAATGGTGTAGGCCGAGTTAAGGATGACACACTTCCATTTGTTGATCCAGAAACTGGACTAGGTGGCCCTGCATTAGGGAATACCCCAGAAGACGGTGATTTCCGGAATTCTTGAATTGAAGCCGAATATGAGGGCGGTGGAGGTGGAGCTCCGACTAATGGATAAGGTGGTGGGGGTTCAGTAGTAGTCATACTTAAAGCTTGCATCTGTTGAGATAATTGTTGTTGTGCTTGTGAACCATTTTGAACTACCATTGGTGAAGTACCTCTTTGATTGGAACTACAAGAAGTTCCTGGTGTAGGTGCAGGTGGCCGAGAAGGAACAGCGGGTGCTGGAGACATACGCTTTAACAACTGTTGCATGTGTGTTGGTACATGAGGAGGTGGCGGTGTACTATTATTCCTAGGTGGA
This sequence comes from Pemphigus obesinymphae, assembly GCA_025469235.1. Taxonomy (NCBI): domain Eukaryota; kingdom Metazoa; phylum Arthropoda; class Insecta; order Hemiptera; family Aphididae; genus Pemphigus; species Pemphigus obesinymphae. Next base: position 92,660 of record JAIPRL010000199.1, read on the forward strand.
GGAGGTGGAGGAGTTTCTGAATATGCAGACGGAGAATATTGACGAGATAAGGGAGTATGAGAATGGACGACTAGATCAGGTTGTCTTGGACTATCTGACCTTGAACTTCCTGCACCACTATCTTGGCCAGGACTGCTCCTTGGTCCAACTCCACTTCTTTCTAAGCTCGATTTTCTAATTAATTTACTACCATTACATAATCCTATAAAATAATAATACAGATGAATTATTATGAGCAAGTAGGTATATAACAAAATATAGGTATACTATAAATGATATTTTTAAGTAGTTAAAATAAAAATACCTGATGAAGCTTTATTACATCCATTTGATAGATCACATTGTTGTGGTTTGGCTAAATAATCTAGAGCTGCTTCATATCGACCACCAGATGCTTTAAGTGCTCTCAACGATGCTTCCTGAAAAAAATATAAGTAAATACAATTATATAGTATACGTATACAAAACTAAAAAACTATTAAATTAAAAATTAAAATCTTTATGATGAATTGACTAAAACTTTTAGTATAAAATCAGTAATTATCAATATAAATTATATATACCTATATAATATATTTTTTTAGTATTAACAAAAAAATAATAATAATAATATAAAAATAGAAATAGGTAAAACTTAACATTTTTGATTCTTCTGATAACTGGTAAATTTTAATTTAAAATGAAATTAAGAAAATGTAGGTACTGTAGCTATTATTTTTTGTTCTACTTTTATTTCTGTAAGCTCCAAATTATTAGGATAGGTTTAAAATAGGGCTTAAGTTATGTAGCAAGAAATGAGGAGAGGCTTAAAAATAAAACATTGAATCTTTAAATTTTTTATTAGATTTGCTGGAGAATGCCCATCAAATCCCTTAACAATTAATAAGTAACTGTTTATTAAACATAAATTAAAAAAATGTATAAAAATAAATAATAATATTATAAATTAAAATAATATAGGTAATAATAACACTACTGAACAATATACAAAATGAATGCTACAAACAGGGCTACAAGGCTACAACTGACATTAAAGCACATCAAAAACACATAGACAGCTCAAAAATTTCATTATTAATGTATTAGGCTATAGTATTTATAGTAGTCACATTATTTCACACTTGATTAAAATACTTGTCTTTGTTATATAATCTTAATTTCCCTTACGTGCATAATACATCAACAATCCATTAGGTATATATTATATCAAAATATTTTTTGATATTCAAGTCAATTTTTTTTATGGAATGCACAACATAATTCTCAATTGTAAATTAAACCAGTATTACTAACTTTTTATTATAAAAATTTGAGACAATCTAAATAGGTAAGTACTAGCATCGATTATATACATAATGATTAATACTAGTTATAATAATTTCTTACATACATCGATACAACTTAAAACATTTAAATGTCCTAGTATTGTATTACCTATAAAAATCAATTTTTCGAAATATACTTAATCACCTACTTGCCTATTGATCCTGTTATGGATATTATTAAATAAATAAAATCATCCAAATAGGTACAAATTATGGAAATTGATTTACCGTCCGTTTAATCCACGGACAGGATAGTGTATTATTATTATTTTAAATTTAAAAGCTAAGATAAATCATTGCATTTGCATCCTAATTCTGAGCAAAGTTCAGTATAATATAATGAAAAAAACAATTTTTTTTATTTATAATGGACAAAAATAAAAATATAACTGATAGTTGAATTGGAAAAGTTTTTCAAGAAAGCGCAGTTAAAGCATTTCTTTTTCAAATGTATTTACCTAAACATTTTCTTTTTAAATGAATTATCGAGGGAACTGTAGATATTGACCAAAATACAGTAGTTTTTATATAGATACCTAGGTATATTTAAAATACATTTTTTTATAAATTACTGATAAGTGATCAAAAAGTTTTGAAAATTATATCTTGTTAATTATAAGTTAATACATAAATTTATCAGTGCCACTGTAAATAATTGGTATACATTTCAAATCTCTGACATTACTTTCTGATCAAAACCATTTTTGGTCATTTTTAGCAATTTTCATGTTAATTTGAGAAAACTACCTACAAGAAAAATCGAAAATTAACATATTTAAAGTATCAACTACAATAAATTGTCTACCAAAAATGAATAATGATAGGTAATGATAATATAAATTAAATAAAAATTAAAACAGACGCTGCATTTATTAAATAAATAAGGATACACACTGTAAAACATGAAAAAAATTAAGATTAGCTCTGTTCTCCTTTGTCCTCCCAATTCAACCCCACTGAGTATAACTTAAAATATGTAGGTGCCTACCTATTGTTATTTTCATATTTGCTCAGAAAAATGAAAAATCAGAAAATTATTACCTATTAAAATAATTGTACTTTTTGATTTTTCAAACATAAAATTTGTTTTAATTTTTAATTTTTGAACATAGAAAATAAATATAAGAGGTACAAAAATATAATAGTGTGTTATGAAAATGTAATTTAGTTGTATGTTCAAATTAAACTAAGTCTATTATTAAGAGGACGTTATACACGTAATTTTTAAGGGGTTTTGTATAGGCAATTTTTATGAAATTTTAAGAAAAATGAAAATCTAACAAAACGAATAGGTATTTAATATATTTTTAAAATATTCTCGTGTTGGTACCACTTTGTATTTATCTGTAATTAAATTAATAATAAAAAAAAAACAACCTGGGAAATAAGTATTTTCGCAATTATTCCAATAATACATACTACCATTGATTATATATAGTATTATATAGTATTATTATTATAATCAATGATACTACATACCTAATATTTTTGTATAATTATCATAGGTTAACGATTTTGGTATGTACCAATAAAATATGAGAACATGAACTATTATCATAAGCCTCACAGTTTTACGATTAATTATTCTAAATTCTATGAAGTGTTGAAAAACATTTAATAATTTCAAGATAAGATTAAAGTCACAATGCGTGAAAATTGTATTGCCACGCGTGATACACGGAAAAAAAGCCTCAAATGATTTATCTATTATTAATATTTAATACTTACCTATAATTTTTATTTTATTTATATTTTTGTGGGGGGGATTATTTTAAATGACTTATATTATTATATAGGTATATTATAATATTATAATAAATCGGATTTTTTTTGACATAATTTTTAGGCAGATTTTCCTTACAAGTTATTAAACAATTCGAAAAATCAAAACATTTCACATTTCAGTTCAAATTTGCTACTGAAAAATTAGTAAACGCGCGTAACTGTAGTAATTTGTATTGAATTACTAATTACTAATATTAGTGTGCGATCGACTGTGTGTGCTCGTATTATAGATAATATAACAATAATAGTGTATATAATATAATAATGTGTATATAGTATAATATCTAAAAATAATATATGGCTCGTACGCGACTGTCTTCCGTATAAATAAAGACCTCGATAAAGACAAACATATGCAAGAGAAATTGTATTTAGTGTTCACAAGACTGTAACAATATTACGAGTATTAGGTACCTACTAGGTATATTAAAATTCTTCGATTTATAAATTTCAATTTTTTTTTTAGGCTTTTATTTTCCTAGATTCTCATGCGTAAACCGTAGATACGTAATAATTTACGTAATTATATTAGTACATAATAGTATAAGACGTTTTTAGGTATGTGTGTAGGTATGTAAATAGGTACCTACCTGACCACGATTAAAATAAATATAACACAGTAAAATAGTAAATAAAATGATGTACCGACAAAACGTTACGTTAATAAATCATGTAGCAGATTGTAATTTTGAGAATTTTAAATTTAATTTTAATCATTGTCGTATTTTTCATATATTATTTAAAAACATTGTATTCTGAAGTAGATACCTATTTTAGATACATTTTTGGTATTTTTTAAAGTTATTTGGTCATTAACTTTTGAACCTTAGTCATTAGTTATCTTTATCATTAATAATCGCGAAATTGACAAAATAGTTTAAAAAGATTACGAAAGAAACCACGGAAAGAAAGATTAGGTACGTCATGGTCCAAACCTTGAAAACAGTATACTTATGTCAAATTTATAAAATTAACAATAGTTTACACCGGTTTTAAATAATACGAAGGGGTTTACCTGGTTGAAATCTATACTTTATAATAAAAGTAGCACGGTAATATTTGATTGGTCTCTCTCTCTCTCTCTTTCTCTCTATACTTCATTAATTATACTAGGTACCTATCTACTTGATCTAAATAATTTAATTACAATTTAAAAACCAGCATTATTTTCATCTGTATAATTTTAGCACAACATGTCGCATAATAATAATTAATAAACAAGTTTGAAATTTCTCTTCACAGCTAATAGCCAAAGATTTAAATATAGACACGAGCAGACCCGAATACCCAATTTCGCACACATGGATATGTCTTTATAATCACATACAATTAATCTCGAAAAACATGTAAATATCCGTGCAATTACATGGACCGGTTTCGCCTATCCTTCTTACTTGATCAATCACAAAATTCGTACATATAACGTGAACACTGAACATACTTCCACGAAGTATACAAGCCCATGGGAATAAGGGAATTAATGTCCTGTTGTGGTTCGTGAATTCAACACATATAAAAAAACCTGAACTATAACGAAGTATGTTTCAGTTATCTTGAAATTAAAAATAAATTGAAATAACCTGTTTGTCTTAACGGAGTTTATAATTTGCGCATAACAAAGTGCATCATTTGTAATGGATTTATGCAAACTAGCAAACTAGGTATATTATACCTAATGACTAGGTACCTACACCTACTAAGTCAGTGATTTTTATAATATCCGTATTTCGTATTAAAAAATAATATGTACATTCGATTTAATGAATAGTTTTACAGTTTATAAATACATGGTTCGGAAAAAACTACATAACCATTAATACCTCGCGATCAGATTATACTTTAAACATAATACGTTTAAACATAAAAAAGTTGTCCAAATACCAACAAAAATAAATGTTCTATCTATTAGAAAGCTCCTCGGAAAGCTCTTAACTCGAAAATTCCTACACTAGACTTCTTCTATCCGAAAAAAAGATACCTACATAAAAAAGACAATTTAAAATTTACGCGAGGGCAAACGTTTTTTAAAAAATTTATAAGCGCTTACCTATAATAAATATTTAGTGTACATTTACTGTTCTCTACAGGTATTACTGTTTTCCTATTTATAGAAATTTTCTTTAATTTTCAGTAGATACGCCCAAAAAAACTACCAAGAACATTGAACGAATGTATTTAAATAAATTTACTATCAAAAGAGCTAATTACCAGAAAATTCTACACAACTTTTTTAGTTTCCACCGAGGTTTCAACCTAAATAATTGAGTATAAATACACAAAAAATTAATTTTCGTAGAATTCTCAATGCACTCAAAATCTAAAATTCCAAAATAAGTGAATACAAATAGATAGGTACCTATTACATATTTATTTATATTTTATATCTAGATATTTATATATCTTATACAAAGAAGGAAAAGATAACATATAGGTACTATAAGGAATATTGTATTATTTACTTATATTATTCATCAAATTAAATGTATTTGTTTATAGACATTTGGTTCCAAATCAATTGGTTCCCAGCTCAAAATGTATTTGATTTTTCTCCCATTTTTTATTTGTATGTTGTTTTGAAAATGAATGTTTTTTAACAACTTATTTATTCTATTCCCATTATTTCCAATATTACTTGTACCCGATTAGATATTAGATAATATTGTATTGATTCGATAGGTACTCAATAACCACACAGATGAATACCTATTTCATATACATATATTATAATATTATTTAAATATTATAATATATATATAATACATATAGGTATTTTTAAACTTAAATTATCTGATAGGTATGAGTATTTTCATAATAATAGAAAACAATTTTTACTTTCGATAATATTCTGAAAATGCATTAACAATGCAAATATAAATAGTTGTTAGTAATTAAATCAATATAGGTATAACTTATTAATAAGTAATTTGTTAAAATTTTAGAGGAGGATGACCACCCCGTCGTCCCTATTACATATGAGCTGCCTTTGATAAAATCCTAAAACTGACAAAACTAATACAATTTTTAAATATAAAAATTGACAAATTGACAAAAAAGTGACAAATTGTAAAAACAGACAGAAGGACATTAGAAAAATACTCTTCTATCATACTAGATTTCCAATTATTTATCTTCATAGGTAGTAAATATTAATAACAAAATGTAAAGACAATCAATTGTTCAATTAACAATGTCCTTCATACCTAACTATGTACTAGTCTATGGACAGACATAATGGGGATAGTGCTATATATAGTTAAACTGATGTTTAGGAACTTATAACCGGTTAAATTTTTTTCTACCTAATAATAAAAATTATTAATTTTATTTATCACTATGTCTAGAGACCGGATTTTTTGCGTACACAGACATCCATGTTATCAATGCAGATCCGGACGCAAAATCTCTTCTCCTTCACCCCCTCTCACAACTATTTAAAACCATACAATACCTACTAATATTTTCGAACAATAAAAATTCCTAATTTTTGAGATGTATAGGCATTTCAATTTGTATAATACGGCGTAACCTAAAGTAGGTATATTTTGTCAACCAGTTCAACTATCCAAAATAATACACCCCCCCCCCCAACCAAAGTTCTTTTGTATAAATTGCGAAAGTATACAAGTACTTTATACAAAACCCACCCAGTTCTAAATTTCACTGGTTCAATTGAACCGGGTAGACATAGTGTTCAACGCCACTGATATAAAACGAGTATGTATGTTTCTCAAAGATAATGGAATTAGCTTTAAAATGTCTGTAAAATAAGTTTTAGATGGGTAATTTGGTGCACAAATTATGGAGGGATGGCAGTTATAATATTTTGGGAGCACACATACTAATTATTTTTACAATATATGAGTTACATCATGCGAAAATTTTGTCATGAGTTGTCATATAAAATAGTAAAAAAAGTATCATTTTTTTTTTTTTATATAGCACTAAGCACAGAATATTTTGTGATACAAGTATTTTGCGTCCGGATCTGCATTGATAACACTGGCATTCGGGTATGCATTGATAATACAGACATTCAGATATGCATTGATAACACAGACGTCCGTGCACGCAAAAAATACATGGACTTCCGGGTCTCTAGACACAGCGTTTTTTTATTAAATTTTGTGATAAATTTTACAATGTATCTATTTTAGTTTTTATTACTATATTTTGAAAGTTATTTGATTATATTTAAGATATAAAATAATAATATAAAAAAGATTATATACAATTTTACATTGTCCTAAGTAATACAATTTGTTATTTTTAATTAATAAATTTATAGATAAATAGCGAGGTAAATAAGTGGATACTTAAAAAATTATATAATGACAATACCTGATATGTCATATTTATTCACCTCAGCAATTTTAAATAATAATCCAATAATGTAACTAGATATTTGAAATAATGATGTGTTCAGGAATAAAATAATGATTTTATAAAAATGTATAGATCACACTAAACCTTCAATTTCTTGTAATAAGTATACAAACAAAAATGTATATATCAGCATGTACATAACGTAACCGAATTATGAATGTCAAAACACTTTAAATGGATAAAAAAAAAGTAACCATTTTTGGGATTGTTTAAATATAGTTAGAGAAACATATTTTTAACTTTGTATTAAAATTATAGGTCTTACAACCCAAAATTCTTCCTTTGGTACTTATAAAACTCGAAATCTAAAATAAAAATGTCATGGTCAAAATATTAAATTATATATTAGGTACAAATTTCAAGATTTAATTATAAAATCACCAGCTTCCTCTCTCCGCTTAGAATTTAAAATTACCTCAGTTATCAACCAATAAGTACATACCAATTTATGAATTGAGTACTTGTGGATAATTTATGTACTTACAGGAAATAAAATAAGACCAAAATGCACAAAAATTTACCCTTATATACAATAAGTACCTATTTTTTTTTTTATCAATTAATAATTAGGGATTATAATACAGCTTGCTCCACGGATACCTTATGCCTGTCATAGAAGTCAACTAATTGAGGTTGCATCAGGTTGACAGCAGGTGTAAAACTTGTCATAAAAATATGAGGAGTCTTAAAAAAATATATATGGGTTTTCCCATCTTGGATGTTTGCAAGAAAAACGATAAAGAGGAAATTATATACTTAGGTGTGAAAATAGCCAAAGGGATAAGGTGACAGCTTGATAGCAGCTAGGTATTCGTTCCATCAGTTATAAAAGCACTAAAGGGATTCGCATTTGAGTACACACGACAGGTTCAAAGTGGGAGTAGGTTCGTAGAATGTAGTAACATTGACAAATGGGTACAAAATCAAATACTCATGAAAGACCAGTACAAGGAATAGTGTAGGAGTAATATTATAGAATTTGATGAAGAAATGAAAGGAAAAATGGTAAGAGATTAGGAAAAGTGATAGGGTACCTAATAGAGGTGAGAGTAATATTAAAAGATAAGGTATATACTCTATAAATGGGGTGTGAGGAAAGCAAGAAAGAAGAGGAAGATGGATGAGATAATGCAAGAAGTACACGGAATCAAGGATATTGTAATTACTGGGGATATGAATGGACATGTAGGCTGTGATAAAATAGATTATGATAGAGTGCATGGTTTTGGATTTGGAAAAAGGAATGAGGTTGGAAACGAATACTTGATTTTACATCAGTGTATAAATTAGCAATTGTGAACACTTATTTCAGAAAGAGAGAAGAGCATTATATAACCTATATAAGTGGAGGGAACAAATTACAAATTATTTTATGTGGAATAGATGAGGTTTAAAACAGTGCAAGGACTGTAAGGTAATACTGGGTGAAAGTGTCACAACATACCTAACATATGTTAATGGTCATGATGTTAACGGTGTAAGAAAAAGAGGGTGCACAAAAAGAAAAATATAGAAAAGGAACCAATGAGATAGATGATTGGGTATAGTATAAAAATGTACCTAAAGCAGCAAAAAATGCTGTGAGTAAATTAGGAGAATATGATGATTTAGGTATATGAGAGGTTAGGAGCAAAAGAAGGGAAAAAGAAATGTACAGACTGGCTAAGGGAAGAGAAAAACAATCTAGGGGTTTTGGAAATGTTTTTATGTATAAAATATGAGGATAGGAAGGTGTTAACAAAGGATAAGGAAGTCATAAAGAGATGAAAAGAAAATATTGTGGGGTTATTAAATGAAGAATTTCCGAGAAAGGTAATTAATCTAGTTGAATAGAATTTGCGTATGGTGGATTTAATAAGAGAGAGGAAGTGTGGAGTGCTGTAAGAAAAATGAAAAATAAGAAAGTGATGGGACTGGATGGAATACCAGTAGAAGTATGGAAATTACGGGAAATTATTAGGAAGTTTAGGTATAGGATAGCTGACAAATTCTTTAATAAGATACTAGCTGAAGGAAAAATTCCAGAAGTGTGGAGGAAAAGTTATGTAGTACCAATATTTAAAAGTAAATGAGATGTAGAGAAGTACAGAGAAAGAAAAAGAAAATTATGTACCTACCTACCTATGTGTGCTGATCTAGAGAAGGCTTATGATAGGGTTCCTAGGGAGCTCTTGAAGTGAGTATTAATGAAGAAAAAATTACCAAAGGTATATATGAAAGTAATTTAAGACATAAAGGAGCGAGTACAAGAGTGAGGAGTGTGTGAAGAAACTGAGGATTTTAGTGTCAGAGCGGGAGTGGAACCAGGGGTCGACTTTGAGTTCTTACTTTCCTGATAATGGATGAAATAATTAAGGATATACAGGGTGAGATACTATGGTGCATACTGTTTGCAGATGATATTAGTGTTATTTGTATAGAGCCTTGAGGAAGTGAATGGTAGACTAGAAGAGAGGAGAGACACTCTTGAAAATAAAGGACTAAGGATTAATAAGAGTAAAACAGAATAGGTATATAGAATATGATTTCAGTAAAAAGTGAAAGATAACATAGGCGGAATAGGAAAATACTAGAAATAAAGTTGAGTGGAGATGTAGTGGGAGAAGTTGAGAGGTTCAAGTATTTAGGGTTTGTAGTACAGAAAGATAGAGGCTTCGAAGAAGGTATGAAACATGGGGAATTAAATGTGGATGGATGAAGTGTAGAGAAGCATCATGTGCTTTGTGTGACATTAGGTTAAGAGGTAAATTTTATAAAACAGTGGTGAGACCTGCAATGATGTATGGAACAGAATGTTGGGTAATAAATAAGAAAATAGAACAGAGAATAAGTGTAGTAGAGATGAAAATATTAAGGTAGATGAGTGGAGTGACTAGAGAGAACAAAACAAAGATTGAGATTAAGATGGCTCGGGCATGTATTAAGGAGGGAAGAGACAGAGGCAGTAAGAAGTTTAAGTAAAGGAAATGTATGTTGATGGAAAGAGTGGGTTAAAGAAGAACAAAAAAGATATTGGGAAATGTGATGGCAAGTGATATAAGGAAGATGGAAGCAAGTGAAGAAGATCCAGAAGATGGCTAAAGTAGAAGTGTAAAACTAGGATGGCTGACCTCAAATAGTTGGGAGAGACGGTAAAGGAGAAGAAAAAGAAGAGATACCATCGGGAACTTCTTTTCAACATTATAATGTGAATAAACAATTAAAATTAGGTAGTGATAGGCCTTATTGAACTATTAAATAGTTAGTAACTATCGGACTATTCGGGAATATGATTGGTATAGTATGTATACAATTACATTATTATTTACAATTGCACATTTCATAGTTTAAAAAAACTACTCAATATTTGTTATTGAAAATGTACCATTTAGTCATGCAAAACTAGGTATTTGAATAGCATATAGATTATTAATCTGACTATTATAAAACTCATGAATCATAACTAACTATTCAATATTTATAATAATTCTTATCACTAATTAAAACAATAAAATAAATTAGGATTTTATGTTTAATAGGTAGGTAGGTAGGTAATTAACAAAGTATTTAAATTAGTTTTATCAAAGATTAATAATTTATGGTTTTAAACATTTTGTATAAAACTTGATATAAAACTAGCTATAAAATTTAAATGTCCCTATATATAATATATCAATATTGAATAATACATATTATTATATTATGTACAGTAAGTCCTCGTTTAACGGTGTCTCATTTAACATTGTTTTATTATTACGTTGTAGAAGTTTAGGTTCTAGTGTTTTGTTTAAAACTGCAACAGTTTTAATATAATGTCGTTTTTAATACATATGTATGTCAGATTGTTGTTATATTTACATGTTTGTATGTAAATAATTTAATTTCATCGACCTTTTTCAAAGAATACTTTAATTGATTTGATTGACATACATACATAGGTACTATTTTTATTTAGGTATTATGGATAATACGTAGGTACTTTTTAAATAGTATTATTGATACTATTTTATTTATAATCAGTTAAAAACTTTTATTGTCAACTATACAATTTTCATAAAAAAAAATCTATTTAAATCTAATTATAAGTTTTTGTTTATTTTAATATATTATGTAATATATCATTTAATATAAACAATTAATAATTTAATAATTTATAGATAAAATAATTAAATTGTGAAATTTTTATAATACAATTGTAAAATATGAACCTAATACATTGTTATTTATTGACAGAAACACATAATAAAGTCTATGTAAAAAGGTAATTTACTTAACGTTGTATTTTCTAGAAACCTAACCTCAACGTTAAATGAGGACTTACTGTACATATGTGATTATACCTGACATGAACAAAGAAAAACAACATTAATTTAAAAAAATGAAACTTATTTGTTATGTGTAATATGAAAAAGTTCACTAATTTTATTTTATCAAGTTAAAAATACAAAGATTAATAGAACCATTACGTCTCATAAATTAATTGTAATAAGTAGAAAACAAGATTTATTGAGCAATCTAAATTATCAATTTATCACAATAATTTTGTACATAACGGAACAGATTGATAAAAGCTTGTAAATCAAATCCACCGAAGTATTAATTTAAAAGACAACAAACGATGATAATTTGGAAACCTGTAACTTATATATTTATTTATTATTTAGGCACTTCAATGGATGTTGAAAGGTCATATGTATAAGAATATTTTAAGTCCAAATCGTTTATGTTATTTCAAAGACAGTTTGTCGAAATATATGGTTATAAATTTTTTTTAACACAATAATTATTTATTAATTGGTGGAAACCAAGGTGGAAAAACATAATACATTTTTTGATTACTTTATTTTACATATAAAATGTTTTATTTACATTAGATAAGTTACCTATAACTGCTATTTTTATTAATTATATTGCCCCAAAATCCAAACCCTATTAGTTTAAATTATGGTGACCATATGATTTTTTTTTTATTGTGATATATAAAGTGCATTTCAACATCTACACTGAAAAATGTTGTATCTTATACTTTTTTGGTTTTGAGTTACTAATAGGTATTCCCCTCAGTATTCCCATAGAATCTTCTCTATAACCCATGAAAATTACTGTATCTCTAATCGTCCAAAACGATTAAGATGTAATTTATTAGTTTAAAAATATATAAAAATGTACCTATCTTAATAAATCTAACCAACAAAAATAGATGTATATTTAGTTACAATGCATTGGTAATACATTACCTATTTATAGAATTAGTTTATTGATTAAAATACGTTTCAAAACTGGAAATGGTTTTTTTTTTGTTTTCATTTTAGGTAAGTTATTAAAAAGCTCAAAAGCTTGATTAAAAAAAAATATATATATATCGTGATAATAAAAGATAATGCAGACAACAGTTTTATACACTATATATATATATATATTTTATTTGACAATTAGGTATACAAACATAAATATATTACAATACAATAGGTAAAATTCCATAGGTACATTACAATATAATTTATTATTATAGAAATATGTGTATGTTAGAAGAGGTAAGGACTAAGTTGTATTAAGATGACGTTGCATTCTGTGGAGCGGCTGATTGTGTCCGTAAGAGGTGGTGTGAGTGGGTATAGAAAACAGTGAATGGTTTCTAGTGGTATGTATAGGATATGAAGAGAGATAAAAGATAGCATCGAGGTTACCATTGAGAAGGGAAGAGATTAAAACAATGTCAGCAGTAATATAACGGGAAGCAAGTGATGAGATTTTAAGATACAGGCTAATAGGAGTATAATCATGTGGAGGGTGATCGATTTTTAGAAGATAAGCTGCAAAAGAAAGAAAGCGGTTTTGAACCTGTTCAATTCGTATCTGGTCACAGGATAGATAGACACGGGCCACACTACAATTCCATACACAAGAATAGACCATACTAAACAAAAATAGAGAGTGTGGAGGCATGTGGGGGAAGTGATAGTGTTACGCTTTATGAAACCTAAGATTTCAAGGGCCTTCCCAATAGTGATATTGATGTGGTGTTTAAAAGAAAGAGATGATGAATAGTAAAATCTTAAATCTTAAACTGTATTTACTAGCTGTAGAGCAGAAGTGCCAAGAGAGTAGGAATGGAGGATATGAGACCGTTTCCTAGAAAAAGTCATGGCATGGCATTTATTAAGGTTGAGATTTAGATTGACTTGCTGAATCCAATGGAAGAAGACGTCAAGATCCGATTGTAAAAGGAGACAGTTGGAAGCAGAGCTTATTTTAAAAAAGATTTTAATGTCATCGGCGAATAAAAGGGTGTTAGAAATAAGAGATTTTTCAGGCGTCATTCAAAGACATTATGAAAAGAGTAAAAAGAAGAGGACTAAGGTGACCTCTTTGGGGAACACAAGAAGAAGGAGAGGATAGTACGGAGATCGCATTGTTAACTGTGATAAACTGTCTTCTCAATGTCAGATAGGATATTAGCCAAGATAGGAGAGGAGGGTTACTGAAACTGAGGGAATCTAGGATAGACAAGGAGGCCATGGTCAACAGTATCAAATGCTTTTTTTAAAATCCGTAAATATGGTATCAACTTGACCCCCAGTTTCAAATGATTCTAAAATGTAAGTAGTAAAGGCGATGCTACTAGTAATGGTAGATTTACCGGGACGAAAGCCATGTTGGTTAACAGGTAGAATATGGTTAGCACTTCTTTTAATGGAAGAATAAATTAATGATTCGAGTAATTTCGCTAGGTGCGGTTTGATGCAGATGGGTCTGTTATTGGTTACATCGGTAGGATCACCAGCCTTATATAGAGGTGATCGAGCATGTTTTCCATAGTCAGGAACAGAACCTTCATCGAGGGAACGCTTAAAAAGGATATATATTTGGTATGCAATAGCAAATCGCCAGTTATAGAGAAGACAGGTGGAGGATTATTAGAAGGCAAGGAGAATTGATGATTACTTTTAAGAGGGATTTTAGTGGAAGATAGAAGTGGGGGTTAAATACCGAAGAAAAGTATTTAGAGAATAGATTAGCGGAATCAATAGGACAGTTAGAAATTTTCTTGAGAGAATGAGAGATGAAACGGAGATGGGATTGGAGGTATATATGTATATAAAACAAAACAGAATTTTGATTTGAATTACAAATTACAATATTGGTTTTATTTTCCCTGAAAAGTTGAGAAAATATCAATATAACCTTCTTAAGTAAGTGTATATTATAGATTTCAGGATCAATTTATTTAAATATTTTCTCAGATATATTATTTATTCTAAAATCAGTGAAAAGTATTGTATATTTGCATCAAAACTTTAAAATAAAATATAATGCAATAATGCATTTTCAATAATATTAAACAAGTAAGAAAAATCTAGTGAAAATTCATACTTTAAGAGTAAAATTGTCAAATATAGGTAATAATATGATAATAATTAGGTAATGTAACTAACCTATATTGCCTAATCAAATTCAGTTAGTAGCAGATTAATTATTTAGAATAAAAAATAGTAGATACAGAGATAGATTGAGAGGCCATGGAGAAATAAGAATATAAGAAACTCGATAAGAAATAAGCATTAACAGGGTCAAAAAATGTATAGTCCAATAGGTTTTAGTTTAAAACATTATATTGAAAATTTTCTTTTTGAAAACACAATTTGATCAATATTTCTTTAAAAATTAAATAATCATGCTCTTTTATTGTGATACTGGCCAGGGCGAGGAATTACTTAGAACAGTTCTTCACTGTAACAATCATAACTTCATCCTTTTTTTCTTAGCAAATTTGTTGTTAAGTATTCATTAGGATTTTATCTATTTTATAAATAACTCTTGTTCAATGTTAAGAACACTTAAATTCGTAAATATCCCTTGTAGGTATCACATTTGACCTTAAAGAAATATTGATCCTCATATTGAATGTTTCTTCATCTCCTTTGGCTTCTCTCCTAATTATTTGGAATCAGCCATCCTCCCTAATCCAACACTTCCATTTAACTTGATCTCCTGCATCTACTTATACCTGCCCACCTCATATACTTAACTCTATTACACACGTCCACCTTATTTTCATA
The DNA here is from genome assembly GCA_025469235.1 of Pemphigus obesinymphae. Lineage (NCBI taxonomy): Eukaryota > Metazoa > Arthropoda > Insecta > Hemiptera > Aphididae > Pemphigus > Pemphigus obesinymphae. Next base: position 108,192 of record JAIPRL010000199.1, read on the forward strand.
ATTGGGACCACTCATATACTATACATTCAAATTATTATAATTAAATTATTTTACATTTTTAGATAAAAATTGACTTAGGTCAGGTATTCTGTGTGATAAAAGAATCAATATTAGGTTAAAAGGTAAATTTTATAAGGCAGTGGTGAGACCTGCAATGATGTATGGAACAGAATGTTGGGCAGTAGATAGGATGATAGAACAGAGAATGAGTGTCGCTGAGATGAGAATGTTAAGGTGGATGAGTGGAGTTACTAGAGAGGATAAAATAAGTATATCAGAGGTAGTATAAGGGTAACTTCGATAGTAGTACAAAATGAGAGAGAATAGATTAAGATGGCTCGGACATGTATTAAGGAGGGAAGAGACTGAGGCAGTAAGATTAGTAAGGGAAATGCATGTTGTTGGTAAGAGGGGGAGGAGAAGACCGAAAAAGAGATGGGGGGATGTGAGTGATATGAGGAAGGTGGGAGTAAGTGAAGAAGATGCGGGAGATAGAGTTAAGTGGAAGTGTAGGACCAGGGTGGCCGACTCCAAATAGTTGGGAGAGAAGGAGAAGGAGAAGAAGAAATAAAAATTGACTTGGGTGTCAATTCCAAATATTGTTATTCAAAGAAAAAATCAATCTTGATTTGTGTTTTCATCATAAATAATTATTTTCTCAACGAAAATTTCAAAATGTAATTAGGTACATCTTTATAATACATCAATAACATTATAATGAAATCTCATGATTATAGGTAGAAACAAAATTTAATTTAAAAAAAGCTTCCTAGTCAGTAGCTGGTGGAAGTACTTTGTTTATAGAATTGAATACTGGTGGTGAATGTATTAAATTTAAAAACAATGTTAAATCATTTCTTTCAACAAAATAATTCTTTGTAAAACTCGGTAAATATAATATTATTTTCTGATTTATTAAAATTGTCATTTTTTTGGTAGATTTCCTTTACGCTTAAGAAATTACAGAGAAAATTGAAAACTATAGGTACATTTTTTTAAAATACCAACTAAGTAGATATACCTATAATACCTAATAAATTTACTATCAAAAAGATTTTTATTAAAAATTCTTACTACTCAACTACTTCTATTTGAAAAAGAGTACCTAAATATACATTTAGAATATAAAATAGTAATTACTATAGGTATAATAAAAGTTAACAAAAATAAAACACTAAAAAAAATTTGAATTTACCTATATTTGAAAGATTCAATTAGATGTAAAGAAAAATTGTTAAAATTGAGAAATATTTCTCTTTGTTGAAGAAGTCTATAGGAAATCTTTTAATTTACTTTAAATTGTATTTATCCGATAGATTATAGCAAATTAATGTCAATGATCACATATCTAGTAAGTTCCTTGTACCCTCTGAAATTTACAGTAATGTTTTTATTATGTGAGCAACTTTTTGACTAGGAGTCAAGTAGGAGTTTGTATGTTAACTATAGAAAATGAATTCTAGTTAGTACTTTTTAGAGGTAATTTTTTAATTTTCCCAGTAGTTTGCTTAAACGTAAAGAAAAACTATCTTTTAAATGGTGGGTTAACAAAATCTACACCACTCAAATGGTTACCAGTGCTGAGTAACATCGTTCCTCCAAAATTTCGAAGAGAGCAAGCAGTTATGCGAAAATAAAATAATTAAGTAACTTAACCTCCTTATACATGCAAAATTACAAGATACACAACAACTCAAATCTCAAAAACCACCGTGGATAAAAGCAAGAGAACTGATCCATAATAAAATTTAATATAAGTTCTAGGTGAGAGCAAGACTGAATAACAGAGAATTCAGATAACCAAAAGCTGACTCATCCAACTTCCAAAACAACCAGGATTTGTGCTCTCTAGAAAAACTTGGCTAATACTAAATTACTTAAGAACAAGCCACGGAAGAAGCGGACATATGTTGTTTAAGTGGGCACTACGTAAATCTGAAAAATGTAACCATAGCTACGCATCATAGATGACTGAACATATTATTAACGATTGTCCAATTTGCGCATTTAAAGGTACTAGGTATGAAGGATTTTCATTTGGCAAGGCAAGATGCGGTTAAGTAGATGGAGAATCTGGATATTGTATTGTGACAAGACCAATAATGACTACCTACCTAGCTACCAAACTATATGAATTATTATTACTGTAAATAATAATAAATAATAATAATAAATTATTATCTTTTTATCTTTATATTATTTGTATTATTTATTTGTTGCTTAAAGCCATACAAAATATATATATATAGAAAATATTTGTACAAAAACACTAATTCTAAGTTTCCTTATTAGATTTTCTACAAAGTTCAAAAATTAACTACTGTGTCCAGATTTGTTAAATTCTTGAATACTGTTCTGTAATTTGTAGTCCATCACAAATAAGATAAATAAATATATTACAAAACTATATAGGTACACAAAAGAGATCACTTTTAAAAGACTACATTTTAGTATATAAAGTACATACCTAATAGAAAACTTATTGATATTATTTTCATTTATAAACTTATCAACAGTCATATTTCATGCCCCTCACTCCTTGAGTGTATTATTTTTCATATCTTGGTCCAACTTTTCATGAATTTAAAAACTCATTGTGCAAACTATGGTTACAATTACCCACTAGACAGAATGATTAAGGTTCGGTTTTTCAATTGTCATTATAACTACCAGTTAGTTAACCATAAGTTAATTTAAACTGCAGATTAAAATACCAGTTAAGAGTATTATACCTCATATTATACTGTCTATTAATCAAAATCATTGTCTCAATTAGTAAACTAGAGGTTAACTTTGAAATTCATACATATTGAAAGTAGTCATACTGATATTATATTATATTTATATTTTACTTATCCATAATTTATACCGATAGGTAATAATTAATATCAATTTATAATATAGCATAATATACCTAGTAAATTGTGATTGAATTTAAATAGTTGCCCAAATTAACCTAAATAGTAAACTAAAATGAAGTTTAATATAATATAAAATGAGATATAAAATAATGTTCTATTCAAATTCTCAATATCCGATACTATTTTTTAAGTAATGTTAATTTAAAATTTAAAACTGCCCCAAATTCAGTTGCGGATTTGAAAGGGGTAACAATCTCTTCCTCTTTGAATTTAGTTTTTATTATTATTTGAGGAAAATAATTTTTATCTTGAGGTGACTATTAGTCCACTTAGCATCCAAATTTTGTCTATACCTATTCACTCTATATATTTGGGTGGGGATAAATACCCTCTTTTTTGTAAGTACCTACTGATAACATACTTATAACCCTAAATATATTTAGTCCATAAATATAATCGTTCATACTTGTTATTACTTACTCCTTAACTCATAAATGAGCTTCAGAACCACCATTGCCAAAGTTGGACGGTTTTACGGTAATATACCTTTATTCATAATATGAATACTGATTACAATAAGTACCTGTCAGTAGGTATTAGATAATATAGAAACTTTTATCAAGTTTAAAACTTTCCAAACGGTTTTTGTCGATAATCTAAATCGAGTTTTGAAATTCTGATCATCCTATATATTGAAATGGTCAACCATTTTCCATACTCTATAGTCTAGGCTGATACTTTCGACAATTTTTTCATCATCATCGTATAAATATTATTTTGTTTTAAAATCACATTGTTATTAAATATATACATAAGTATAATAAAATATGATGATAAAGTTGATACTAGTAGATATATATTAAATTTTTTTAATTATTTCATCGATAGAGGAATATACTATGCTTAACTAGCAGTTAAACATTTAAAACCAGTGATTAGTTTATCTGGTAGTTAAATCTTCCAGTTGTTAAACTCGCTTTGATAAACAGTTTATCTGGAACATAATCTAACTGCTGATTAAAGCTCACTAACTGCCAGTTAAAGACAATTGAAAAACCAGGCCTAAGAAATGTAATAAAATCGATAATTTAAACTTCTTTATTCCTAATTAGTTTACTAGCTTTGAGACGTCATCTTAAATAGGTACTTATATCATAAATCTTTTATTATAGGTATGTAATTTGTATATCTTTATGATGTTTATTTATTTTTTTATAAGCAAATTTTGGATCAAAAAGAGTTTTAGTGTTTGTATGATATTGATAGGTAGAAAATCAGCACTAGATGGTATCCTAAATACCTATTACATTTTTAGATTTTTCCAGTAGTTTTCTTAGGGAAGAATAAGAAGTTTCTTCTATACAGTATATATGTATACATGGTATACATACATAAACTAAACCTACAAACTACACTACATATACATTGACATATAGGTACTTATAGTGTATACATATGTATACAGTGTAACTACCTATATATACATACGTATGTACATACATATGTACAAAATAAATTACACTCCGCTCAGAATCGTTTATTACCAAATGCAATGGTTTATCATTGATTTCAAATCAAATATATCCACCACTAGTATCCTACCCCTACTGACACCCTACAAATAAAGTACTTCCATACCCTATTGTCCAGACTTTTTTAATGAAAAATTGAAACTTAATCCTTTTAACATGAAAACAATAATAATTTAGGTTTTATTTGAGCAACAGGAGTTACTTTTGATACCTAGTCAATAAGTTTAAAATAGCACACATTTAAAATAATATTAGATGTAGGCAGATAGGTATGTATTATATTATTAGTCTATATTATGGTGGTGTGGAAAATGTTCTCATTGTACAGCATTTTACAAAATATTTAATTAAAATGAGTACCATAGTAATCGTTAGTAATGCCTTTGACCGGTGCAACATGTATACCACAGCTATAAATCTGTAGCCATGGAATACACTGTACATTTGAAAACAAATACAATTACCAGTCATAACTAAATACATTGTAAAACATTCAGATTCTACAACTGAAAAATTATCTTCGTCATCGAAATACAGATCAGTAAGTGATCTATAGGTACTCTACAGTATATATGAAAAATCAATGATAGTACCCAAACATCTATAATCAATATCCAACTCAATTGAAAATTATTGAACATTACATGATAGAAAGCCTAGGTATAAAAGGAATAGAAAAATTAGTTAAATTCTCCGAAAATACCAATCCATAGGGACATTCATAATCTCCTGCCCAGGCTAACAATACACAAAAAATTCTGGAAGAATGCTGGAAAAAATAATGGATTTATAATTAACTTTAAAATTTTTAACTAGGAATGAAGGAGTCTCATTTTTAACTACTAGATTTTCATCTCTCTAAGAGAAAATGGTCATCACTCAATTTTTACAGGAGAAAATAAGTAAGATATAGTAAGTTGTTACCAAATGGACAATTACGAATTTGTGATCACATTGACAAATACAAAGCTTAAACACCATATTTTGTGTGATTACTATTTGCAAACTATCTGGTGGTATAGAAAACTAGGTATACGTTTGAGATGAGATTGAATGGTTGTCTAAATTGTAATTGGCAAGATAATTGATGTATTTTGATGAACAATCCTCACTCAAATCATCATTATCTCTGTATACATACCTATTAGTAAGAGATTATAATATGCACATATAAAACATATGTCATTTATAAATGTACAATAAATGTTTGTATTTGATGTTCACCTCGATATTCACTTTATTTAAAGTTATTAAAAAAAAAAAATTATTTTAAGTTAACATATTGTTAAATTGTATTTACAATTTAACAATATGTTTATGTCTCAAGTTTTGATTTGTTTAATGAAAATAGAATAGAACCTATAAAATATAAATATAAATTTATTGTATTTTTATTTTTACTAAATAGAAAATAATGTATAGGTAGATATGTACAAAATAAAATGAAAAGTTGGAAAAATTAAGTAAATTAGGTAAGTAGGTATATTAAATGTTACTAGGTATCATACTCGATATCATATTAGGTATAACATAAAAATAAAAAGTCGGTCAATAGAAGGTGAAAACTTTGCTTGTTGGGTATGATATTGGTGGTGGATTTATTGAATTTGGAAGTTATGATAAATCATTTATTTTGATAAACTGATTCTGAGCAAAGATTTGGTATATATAACATGAGTACCTACCTATTACTATTAGCATTTATATGGTTAATAAAGTATACAATGTCAATACATAGTGCAATAGTAATGTGGTGTAATATGCACTTTAATTTTTCATTTAATAATTATCGGTTATTTTTTGGTAGGTAGGTAGTTATAAATATTATATATCACTCATATAGTCAGTAGAGTAGAAAAAGATTAATGTAACATATGAAAACATAAAGTAAATATGATTACAAATAGAATCAGTGTTGTGCATTATCTAGATAAATAAAACGGTTACCTATCTGCAGTAAATTAGATATTAATTATATTATTAGTAATTAGATAGGTAGGTACCTAGTTATTTTAATAAATGTTTATTTTTAGTTTTATTATATTTATAGTTTATTTTGTACAAGGTATACAATTGAAATTTGAAATTTTTAAACCTCGGTTAAAAAATTTGATTAGAATAGTACTGGGAAATTATTTTAACTTCACAGTAATCACGATAAAGAAACAGCACAATGGAAAACAAATGAGTCGTTTTTAACTGTAAATATGACTGACTACATTTGGCGACATTAAAATTGGGCCGTATGGCATACCTCGCCAGGGACGCATAATACGATATATAATAATCAAACCTTCACAATACTAAAAGTTTGGTGGAGACAAACTGCCCAATGTCTACATAATATATGTTGGTGGTATAATAACCAATAATATTTTTTGACTATTTCCATCATATAAATGATAGGTAATGAAATTTGATAGACATCCGCATTTATATTTCATTCATTATTGTCTATTTTTCTTCTTTTTTTTTAAAAGAAATTTATTAAAATAAACAAATTTATTTGTTCTAAAAAAAGACACGTGGATTTTGAGAATAGTATAGGTACATGATGAGTCTGTACCCGGTCCACATTTGAACCACTCATATAACCTACAAATATTGAAGTTAAATTCAAAATTATTTGTTGGATGAAAAATATTTTAAAATCGATTCGATCAATGGTACCTACAAAAATATATTACTTGCCAAAGCTATAAAAAAAAAAAAATATAGTTTATTTAAATTTGACTGAAAACTTATTAAGTCACTACAAAGTAAATACAATTCTAATATTTTATTATGATTTATTAGTAATAAGTAGTGCTTGGGATTTTGCAGTAAAGCTCATTTTTATTGCAACATATAATTTGCACTAAAAACAAAACAAAAATATTCTAACATATTTTAATGATAAATTAAGTTAATTGAAATAAAATAACTCGTAAAATAATTACTTACGTATTTTAAATGATTGTTTCTTAGTATTTTTAATAGGTTACAAAAGAATAGCACAATTGTATAAAATGTTAATGTACGAGTAGGTAGGTTAGGTTAGGTAAATTTGTATCGAGATTTGTATAGGTATTGATATAATGTAATAATATAATATAAATATAGAGTGTACTGCTATATTATTGTGAAACATGGACCATGAATCAATAAAACAAGAAGCTATGGAAATATGAACGTGGAGATTATTGAAAGTCAATTAGAAAGAAATAAAAAGCAACATAGATGTATTAAATCAAGTAAGAGAAAATAGGATTCTGTTAAGTATCATAAGAGAAAGAAATGGAAAATGTACGGTCACTTACTGGAGCATAACTCGTTTATGACAAACATATTTGAAGGACAGATAAATGGACATAAAGGAAAAGGAAGACTAAGAAAACCATCATATTTAGAAGAAATTATAAGACCAGATTTGGAATGACAAGGCCTCGGACAAGGCCTTTAGTAGAAGAAGATATTGTCAGTAACCATGACTAGTTTGTTATTTCCTAATTTATAACTTTTTGTGATATTTCCCTTATAAAAGGTAGTTTTCCGTTGTGCTTTTAAAGACTACTTAAAAACTCAAAAAATTACCCCTATAAAATACCAACTGAAATGAATTTTCTATCAAAAACCTCTTACCAAAAACGTATTATTACTTACTCCTTATGTCTGAAAAAATTTATAGGTGTATCGCTACGCTCAGAATCTAAAATGTATAACATTCATTTTATATCTAAATATTTTATGAATAAAACTTATTTTAAAATTAGCAGTCAGTTTTTCTTAATTTTACACTAAATCGCCAACTTAACGAAAATAAAATTAAGAGACATTTCTTTTTATTAAACATTTTTTCGTACAGTACAATTTTCACTACCTAACTACAACTTTTGTAACTTTAAAATTTAAGTACACAAAAAAATTAAAATTGACTGCCTTTTTATAAACCTTTTTAAGGCAAAGAAAGGGGTTGGAGAGGGACTCTCAAACTTACTCTCACTCAAGATCACAATCAGACATATTTATTTTTTTCTAGACCTTATTAGGTCCTACATATAATAAAAAATTTAAGGATTTTTGAATTTCAAAAAATAAGGACCACCCAAATATTCATGTACCAAGGTTATTTATTTTTAGGTATAGGTATATATTTTATAGTATTCTAGGCGAGATTCTAGGTTTAGGTTAATTCAGAAAGCTAACATGGACAATTTGGCGTGGCCGATTGATCGTGAGACCTTTTAGCTGTGGTCATTTCGCCATCGCATATACGTTTTTAAATAATACCTCTACAATATTAATATTTTGTATAATACCTATACTTTTTAAATCTTAGTATTTTTATTAGGTATACAATTTATTATTTTATATTTCAAACAATCGTGGCCGTATAAAATATATTATATCTGTGTAATAATGTAATATACGATGTAAGAACACATACATTTGTACCATATACCTATCTTACGTGATTTATTATCTATGGAGCTTCCGATATAGAGATATATTTATAGAGTTATGTTGCTACAAAAATTAGATAAACACAATGATAAACTTAGTTGTATTCCAACAGTAATAGTGATTATTATAGGTATTATAGTAATTTTTTCCTATATATTGTATATTATAAATTATTACCTATATCTATTATTTATATTTTTTACATTTTTTTTTTAATTTTTGGAAGTTTTCAAATTGTCAGGCATTGAAACAACTCGTCAATCACAAGTATTCGTTGATAATGGGTATATGTATGTGTTGAATGTGTATAGTGCGGACGGTACAAAGCGATTCTGGAGGTGTATAGAAAGAGAAATGTATGCAAAGCTCGAATACACACATATTTTGATAATTACAATGCTATAAAGAGAGTAAATACCTACTAGTTATACTACAGAAAATAGAAATTTTAATTCATATTTACGCAGAATCGCACAAAATTTATCTTTAAAATAATTTATATTTTTATTATTCTCATTTTTGATTTTTTTTTTTTTTGTAATTTTTATATTTACGTGAAATTGCATGAAATAGGTATGACTTTAAAATACTTCATATTTTTACTATTTTTTTTTTTTTTTGATCATTTTTAAACCTTTTACCTATACCATTTTTAGATTTCCGTACATTTTCAATTTTTGTTAATTTATTTATTCAACATGGCTTAATTATTAGTTAGAAATTTAAAACAATAAATTATATAATAAAAAATAATTGTGTGATAATATGAGTATTGTATAAGTATTATTTAAAAACGTATATGCGACGGTGAAAATGTCTCATGGCGAAACGGTCACGACAAGTTTATTTCATCATTTTATTGTATATAAAATAATATACGTAAATAAGTAATAATATAGATAATAAATAAAATATAGGTAAAATATAAACATAATTTTTATTTATTTTTTTTTAATGTAAGTACCTATTTAATAAATTAATGTTTTTAAAATGGACAAAATATGCATGAAGAATTGTAAAATGTATATTCATTAAATATTTAAACCTGTTGGCTGTTACCTATATGAAATTAATTTGCAACTTGGCTACCTGAATCGGGAATATGTATATAAAAGAAACATGTAAATTCTACGACTTCCAATCTTAGTTATTACATAGGTATTTAAATAAAAATAAGAATCAAAAATTAAAAATTTATAAAATTAAGCAAATGCAAATACCTACCTCCAATATAAATTTTCAAATTTTGGTTTTTATATCTGTCGTTTTTATCAGATTTATTTATTTTCTCGTTTATTTTTTACTCAAGTATTTTGGTAGCATATAGCTCAAGTTTTTTAATTAATTAACTAAATATTAATTAACCATAATCTGTATTTTTAATTATCACATCAAATTTGAATTCCACCAAAAAAAAATCTATAGGTATTCAATTTGTTATGTTCACCAGAAAATCCCCTTCTTGAGGTGATGCATTCCTTGGTATTTTTATCATTGTTGTTTGAAATTTTAATAATAACAATGAATTTATTTAGGTAACCATGGTATACACATCATTGAAATTTTACTGAAATTATATTCCACATTAAATGTGTCAACAAGTAAAACACCTATTTTTTTATTGATTTAATTAAAAATACGGGGAATATCTCGGGGAATATATTATAGAAATATCATTGTAATATATTTACAAATACCTATATATTTATAAGATTAGTGATAAGGCAATAACAAATGAGTAAGTACCTAGGTACTTATCAAGAAATCAAAAAATAAATCAGTATCATTTGAAATAGATTTATTGCATAATAAAAGTATTGTCCTACTTTATAACAAAATCTTTATAATTTTAAATATTTTTATATACTTTTATAAATTGGTATTAATTTTTAGGGGTTGACCGTGGTCAAATTATTGAAATGTATATTTTGGCGTTCACAGTTAGGTCCCCGATTAGACTACCAGGTAGAAAATGAAGTAGCCAATGAGATTTTTCTCACTGGTGGTATCTGGTCTCTTTGATGCAAGTTGGCCAAACCTGTCCAATAATTTGGTAGCTATGCCTGTCATAGCTATTAAGAACCATCTTCAATTCCCCTAATATGTGTGAGGTGCAAACCTTTTTTTTTTCTTTTTATCTATACCTATACACTTTTTCAAGTAGAATGAGTTGAGTAGGAGTTTCAGAATAAAGAACTTATTTTTTGATTTTTCCAGTAGTTTCAATAAGCATAAAGAAAAACTACCTTTTATATAGTGTATGCAGTAGGTATGTAATAATTTATAAATGCAGAAGATATAACAAAATAACAAACATGTTATGGTAGATTACTGATTTTTTTCTCTTTTTAATTGGCTATTTAAAGGTCGAAGATTATTTTTTTTTTAAATAATATTGAATATTTTTATACTGGTCTTCCACTTCTATTTACTCAATATCCCACATTCTTTACTTAAACTCGCTCACTTCATAATATTTTCTATTAGGTATATCCCTCCTTCTCGCCTCATTTTTGTTTACACGCTTGTTTTATTTGCATGTATTAACTTCAATTTTAAATTAAATAAGGTTATTTTTGTTAAGGCAACATTATCTATGGTAATACTTATTACTAGGGAACGGATTTACCTATATGTAAATGCATATATTTATTAGAATAAGCTATTTTAAATCTGATAGGAAATGTGCACAATTTATTTTATTCTTATTAAAATTATACTAATTTTATTTTGCATATTTTAAACATTGATTATATTTCAATCTGGAATGATAAAGAAAAGCGTCTAGATTATTCCCTAGAAGATAAGCCGGCAAATTCAAATCTGTTTTCATATTTTAAATCTTACTTTCTAAAGTTCTACAATTGTACCCTGCCTATTGGTCCTATAAGCGGAAATATCGTGATTACACAACAATAATAAGAAGGATGGATATGAGACTATTTTTTAATTTATCTATATATTTCTAAATTTTTAGATTTTTATTTTCCTTAAAATTCCTTATACAGAACCCTTAAAAAATTGTAGGTGTTGCAAACCTTAAATAATATAATTTAAGAGGAAATCAAAGCAAGTATTTTGTTGTCTAAGCCCTTCCAAATTTCACACTAATTCTACACCATAAAAACTCTAAAAACTTTTTACTTTTGATTCTAAATTATTAGAGTAATATGGAGAACAACATGACATATCCATAAAAAAAAAAAACACTACCTATATTATTATTACAATTACTACATACCTAATATGGGCAATTTGATTATCATAACTATAGACTTTTATGGCTACTATAGGACTGGGGTGTTTGTTTTATGTTTTACTCTTTCTTAATCAATTTTATGTTTATGAATAGGTAGGTACCTATTCTGTTTTCATTTTATAATACCTACTTACCTAATACTAAATTTTTTACTAGGTTTAACCTACCTACATTTAATTTGTATCAATTTTAATAGTACCTACCTAATTCTGATAGTGATCTACATTACCGTCGGAAAGTTTCCGGACAGGGATATACAGGGTAAGTATAGTATGTTTTGTTTTGATCTGGGACAAGGACCCACATCCGAAATATTGCCCTATATAGAGCACAATCCTAACCTAACCTTGACCCTCCCCTTCCACCCATCTAACCTAACGTAATTCAACTTAATATCCCCTACTCCTCCCATATGTTTAATATATCATAACATCATTGCCCTTCCCCCACCCATTCATCAAACCAAACCTAATCTCCTTTTCTGCCTATCACTCCCTCACAGAGCCGGTCATATCCACACTATCATAGACTAACTTATCTACCCTAACATCTTTTACTGTATGCCACTCCCCACCCACCCTATAAAAGGTGAAACAAGGAAACTAAACTTATTCAAATAGGGCGATAGGGCATAGGGAAAGGGTTCAGGTTTACTGGCTCACCCCATCTGAGATAGGCCGGGTCCATGGCTTACAGTAAGACTTGGAGGTGTTAGGCCATGTTAGGGTAGAGAAGTTAGTCTATGTTAGTGTGAATGCGACCAGTTCTATGAGGAAGTGATAGGCAAAAAAGGACATTAGGTTTGGTTTGATGGGTCGGTGGGGGAAGGGCAAGGATGTTACAATGGATTAAACATGTGGTAGGAGTAGGGGTGTTAAGTTAAGTTAGATTAAACAGGTGAGAAGGGTGGAGGGAGGTTTGGTTAAATTAGGTTAGGATAGATAGGTGGAAGAGGGGGGTCAAGTTTAAGATAGGATTTTGCCTTGTATAGGGCAATATTTCAGATGTGTGGCCCTTGTCCCAAAGTGAAGCAAAGCATACTATACTTACCCAGTGTATCCCTGTCCGGAAACTTAGTGTATATTTTTAACTTGATATTCTAACCCAGATTCTTACCAGCAATATTTTTCTTAAAGTTTTTATTAAAAAATAAATAAAAATGGAATATTGAGCACAGTATGTAACTGGAGGGCCATCAATCTTGGATTCAATTTGAAGTTTTATGATACCTAGTTCTTAACGTTCTTAATTATTAATATAGGTACCTAATTAAAGTGTAGGTATTAGTTTATTATACTTTTTAGCAAGATTTAGGACTTTATACTTAAGTATAGGCACACATTATTCAGAGAGTAAATAAAAGAATCTTGATTCAATATAAACAGGTACCTATATTCTGTGATCTATATTTAAAATTAAAAAGTTTTTAGTGCATAATTTTTTTTTATGTATATAGGTAAATGTAAATATATAGTTTTATTACTACTAGGTTTTTAAGTTTTCTAATATAGGTACCCACCTATATTATATACCTACCTACCATATATTTTATAGGTACTACATATACCTACCACAAAACAATGTGACATGTTTAAAAAGTGGAAATATACAATAATACAAAAAAAAATGTTTAAGAAAAGATTAGAAATTGAATAATAAAATGTGAAATTTTTAAGACACTAAAAACTAAATTATAAATGTCACATAGAAGATTTTTATGTTTTTGATAATTTTTCAAAGTTACTGTATGCTATAAGATAAATAATAATGCTACTCTTATTTTAATCATATAGATATTTCAAAAACGCCACATAGGACGTACATTCTGTATTATATTCATTTTCATTAATCATAAAAAAAAATAGGAGATTTAACATGAAAAATGTAATTACATTTTAAATTAAAATACTACCAAGTCTACAATAAACATCAAAACATAAATTATACACCGTTTAAATGATGAAAACCCTCATGAAAACCTTTTCAATGTTTTGTTGGAATTAGATTATCAAAATAATGTTTAATTTTTTATATTGCATACAATTCAGTATTTCTCAAATATGTCATTTTGCTACGCTATATTTTTATTTCTTACCTATTATGATTTTAAAAAATCAGCTTCCAACAAATAAGTTTCTCTTCTTTCAAAAGTGGTACAATTTTGTTTCATGTTCTTTTCAAGTTACACAGCATTTGAATTGCATAAACATTTTTTTAATAAATATCGTAATTTAATTACACAACAATAAAAAATGATACAAACACAGGTCTATTTCAAAATATATTTAAATATTTTTATTGTTTGATTTTCATTTTTCGTAAAATTTTAAATAAACTACCTGTCTATACAAAACCCCATACAAAACCCCTTACAATCGGGTGTATGACATCCTATAATAGACTTCATTTAATAGTGTCAAATATAAATGCATATAACACAACTACATTAGTATTAATAGTGAAAAACAAGTTTCTAGAAAAGTGAATATCTAAATCCCTAATTGATTTAACTCGGTTAATAATATCGTTTATTGTGTAAGTAGTTAAAAATTATTGGATTTTTTGTTTTACCTAGTGAAAGAAATAACGTTACATTTAATAATATATACTGATAAAAAATTATCATAACAAGATATTCTAATCTTATCTAAATTTGATTGGAGTTTAATTGCATCATTTTAATTTCTAATACCTTATTGAAAACAATTTAACATCATCTGTGAACATTAACACATTAATTGAAGAATTTAAGTCGTTCATATACAGATTAAACAATAAGGGCCCTAAGAGTGAGCCCTGGGGCACACCAGACCTTATTGAAATTAATTTGGATAATAAACTTGACAAATTAACTAACTTCTATCTGTTAGATAGGAAATTATCCAATTTAGAAAATTACAAAACTTTTTAACTTATATAGGTACCTATAAGCAATTTATAATTTACATTGTCAAAGGCTTCACCTCGGGCTTTACTAAAATTTGTGTAGATTGTATTAATTTGAAATTTGTTTTCGATGAAACATATTAAATCAGTATGATAAGTAAATTTGTGGAAACTGACTTTTTAGGCCGAAACCTATGTTGATAAAGACAAAAATAACAAGATAGTAGCTTGGATAATTTCTTTTGTAATACCTTTAGGATAATAAACAATTTATAAATGGGTCTATACCTAGTTAATAACATTACTTTTATCACCACTTTTGTAAATAAGGACCTCATATGATGTTTACAAATAGATTGGTAAGGAGCCAGTAGATAAAGACAAATTAAATAGATCATGTAAGTTTAATAATTACATTTTTGTATTCTTTTAAGATTTTAGGTCGTAATCCATCAGGGCCAACACCACCATGAACATTTAACGAAATTAAAGCATCAAAAATGTCATTCGAACTGATATACTATGAATTTAGATTTAAGTTAATAATTAGGTTTACATCATTACTAATATTCACATTTTTAGGTGAGGAAGATGGTGTAACGCATGGTTGAAATATACCAGGTTATTGCAAATAGTCCAAATCGTTATCAAATATAAATAAAATGGCGGCGTAAGGGTAAACTCATATAAAACATATCTATACTGCTCTATGTTAACATATACAATATTTCCTTAAGCTGCCATTTTATTTCCTATACGTGAAAAAATGTCAGAGTGGGGGTATATCTGCAATAACCTAGTATATTTCAACCATGGTGTAACGTATACACTAACAAAAAAATTAGTAAATAATGGAGCAGCATTCTCAAATAGGAATTAACTATAATATTAGTGATAGGATGGACTACAAGTAAGAAATCATTGGACCAATCAAAACTACTCAAGTTAAGATCGACAAAAATAAGAAATTTATAATCAGGATTATTAAAAACAATATTCTCCATTATTTCAGTAATTATAATAAACGTTGATTAGTCTTAGGTGGAATATATAGACTAAATCGAGCACTAAATTAAAAGCCTGTAGGTAAATTACGTTATACAATTAGTTTATAACAGATTCCTCAGACCATGACATATTCAGATTATTTTTAGTATTTTTGACCTTAACTAAAATAATTTTTATTAATTAAAAGGATTTATAAATCCGGTAATTCGCTTAGTTCTTTGTCACATGAATCGCAAAAATATTTTAACTTATGATTTTTCATAACAAGACATTTAATCTGAGTAGACGATAAACCAGAGCACTTATTATGAACGAGTTTGGAGCAATTATCGCCATTTAATGAATTATCCAGATCAGCAACTGTTTTTCACAGACAGAACAACAATTTGTAGTAAAAACCATAGTAATAGATAAACTGAGTTTAAACTAAAATGAAATATACAACTAATCGGCACAGCTGTCAGATAAGAACTAATATAATATTAATCAGTTTCAACTTTTAAACAATAATAAATAATTATTTTAAATTTGGGCTCTTTTCAGTAACCATCAAAACTAATGAAACATTTTACAAAAAAAAATAATTATTCAACTAATGTAAGTAGACACCTCAATTAACAATTACACATAATTTAGTTTTTCAATAGATTAAGAGGGTATTTTTAAGTTATCCTGTTTATAAATATTATGTTAGGTATAAAAATAAATTAAGCAAATATTTAAAATTGCAAATATTAATTTTATATTTATTAGTTATTACCTATGTCACCCAATTAATACAATACCTAAATAACTTTAAATGATTGATGAATATTAAATAATATGTAAATACTCAACATTGTACTTGAAAATTTAAAAACTTTCAAATAGGTAAATGTTTAAATTTCAAATAAATAAGGGCTTATCTACTTATTATTTTACAGTATAAATTTGTGCATATACGTATGTACCTAATATAGAAACCTTCTAAAGTTATTTTTGTATATTAGGTAGGTACCTATATCATTTTATTATATTATTATTACCTATTAGGTATATTTGTATTATACTTAATCGAATTTCATCAATTTAATACCTAACTATTAATTTATTATCTATATAATTTTGGAATCAACTTAGTAAAATATATATGTAAATCATTTTATATGTACACACAATAAATACTAAATGCCCAGGTAGCTACTTAAGTAATAATATAAACAATTATTATATGAAACAAACAGATAATGTTACTTATTTGTTTATATTGGGATATATTATATAACCTACCTAATATTTTCAAAACAAAAGTAAGAGTAATGAGAATTAACTATAAAATTGTAACTAACATGCATACAACAATCTAAATAGGTACAAGTTTATTAAGTTGGTTCAGATATTAATAGTGGGTACTCAAACCGTGATCAATCGTTCCGATTAGATAACAACTACGATTATACCACAGTCTTCCCCAAATAAAACAAATTATAAATATAGGTACATGACTAGGTATATATAAATATAATAAAATATAGATATGCAATATATAAATAATATACATCTATAACTTATTTTAATTAATTTTAGATCAAATACAAGTATATCCACCTATATAGGTATAGGTATAATATTATATATCTATTTAAAAAATAACATAGTTATGCTCTCAATTTATTTTAAATCAGTTTTAATTATGTAAATAAAATATTCTACTATTTTAAATTAATAGGTAATATAAATAATTCTTACTTCAGTATATCCCATAGTGATTAATTGATTAAGTGTCTGCCGTAAAGCGTTAAGCTCTTTATCAACATAAAGGTTTGAAAGAGAACTAAAACCAGATACAGATCCAATACCCGAGGTGGCCGATCCTGAAGCACTTGATGTGCTTGACACACAGCTGGCCGCGCTGCTGTCGTTGCAGCTTCCAATATTTGCGAAGGGCAATAATGAGTTCCGGATTTCAGCCAATGCCTTCTGGCGGTAGCCCGAAGATGATGATCGGGTAGATGGTTTGCCCGATGCAGGCGCCGCAGAGTTCATAATGGTGACGGCTTCCCCGGGCGGCCCATGGCTAACTGGGGGCCGAGGATACACAGACTACACACTCACACTCATTGGCCTTATATTACATAATGTGCACTGGGATGGAGATCAATTATTGAATTTACTAATCACATAGTCAACACCTAAATAACTGCAATTACTTAGTTAAAATACCCTGATCTCTTGTAGAAGAATATATCCACCTGAAACATAAAACAAAAATTTAATTAAAGTTAATAATACAAAACAATTAGGTATAAGTACTTTATTAACGATTAAATTTTCTTTACATTTTATAAGACATACCTATACACAGTAAAATAATTATTCATTGAAATAAACAAATATCAAAATAGGTAGGTACATTTAATTCTTTAGAGTTAGAAAAAAATCATTAACCTAAAGCAGGTATATTACTAATTGTAATGATTTTATACATTGTACCTACCCCTACACTTGAATAATTAAAAAGATAAAAATTAATTTAATAAATTAATAAATTAATTTGTATGATGAAAATTAAATATCAAAATTATTTTCCACAAAAATAGTAGGTATTTCCCTGAAGTAAATTGTAAGTGTAGGTAAACAACCCAATTTACAGACCAATATTACCAAATAGGTACTTCAATAGCATTAAGATAAACATTAAATCATATCTATATTAAACAATAACCAAATTAAAACATAAATAATGGAAATTGGAATATTTTTAATATTTATCTGTGGCATCATTCGGTACTGTACATTGTGTAGTAAACAATACCTAGGTATATAAATTAGAAACTACTAGGTAGGTACCTACCTAGTACTTTCTCATAAAAAGTATTATAATAAATAGTTAATTGAATGACTAACAACAAATATTTAGACGATAGATAAACGTCAATTAACTGACAAATAATGTTAAATAAGAAAGATAAGAAATACTTCACAGTATTAACTGCATTATTCGACCGAATGATTTGGACAAAAACTTTATACGTATTTAGATTTCTAATATAATGCAAATCAACAAGTAAAATATAAATTAGACTACCTAACCGTGTAAGAAGTCATACCGTGCAATATATTATGTGGGTAGTAACTTAATACCTATTGCAGGACAAAATAAAGGGATAAAATGTATTCCAGACCGTTTGCCCCGTCTCCACTGACCGGTAGGTAGTTGGTATAATAACCATTAACTTGTTGTTGATATTTAAATTGATGTCGACAGATCGGCCATACGGTCATCGGTTTGTTGAGCAACAAAGAACCCACGGCACCTACGTGAACTTTTGGGATATTTATATACGCGACTGGAGGAAATGGACGTTAGACCCGTACGTCCATTAGTGTGCCAAATACTCACTCAATGCCGGCGAATCATCGTTATCCAGTGGCCGAGTCCCGGTGTCCGTGTACCGTGCACGCGCAACCATCAACAAGAGGTTTTGGATGCACGCAGAGATCGTAGCACTGTTCGTACATTTAGAACAGACGGGCAAAGTACGAGGCACACACGCAGAGAAGTGCACGACGGCCCCGGTTGACTTCGAGGGACGGTGGTGGCGCGGACACGGCGAACGAATGTGATCGAATAATATTAGAGGATTCAGTAACGAAAACAAAGAGAGTACGTTGTCGAGTGTGAGTGTACCATTATCATGGCCGCCGCCATATTGCTACAACATTCCGATGTCTCCCCCCACCACAAGGAGATAATTAAAACTAGTCGAAAAATAACTGCACGGTTAGTTAACACGAATAATACACGAGAGTGATCGTAAAAAAAACGTTGTTTTTTTCCTCGACCCTTTTTTTTTTTTTTCCTACTGATTACATTAAAGTTTTTCTCGTTACTCTTAAAAACCACGAAACAATGATGAAAAATCGTTCACGACGAATAAATACTACGTACCTCTATATAGACGACGACGGGCAACAGCACAGCAGCAGCTGCAGCAGTATAGATACTGCCCGGTACTCCGGTAGTGGCAGCACAGAACGGTGGCTTTAGCCGCGGTCGTGGTTTGTCGGCCGGACGGGAGTATAAAGATGTATAAAGTGGTATTTTTTTCACGATGAAAAACCACCAAAACGAAAACGAACAAAAATCTTCAACGTTTTAAATCCAAACACCGGGCGCGGGTTATTATTATTTTTTACAACCACGAATATATAGTGGTTGCGGTCTATTCGTCGTTATACGGTTTTCACTCGAGCATTTACCACCATTCCATAGAATTTACCGGAAATTTTCAACCCGGTGCGTTTTATCATCGACGGTCCAAATGTAAAAATGATTCTCAATTATTATTTTAACCTTTGTGGTCCGTTTGAAAATCGCCAAATATACCTTA
This sequence comes from Pemphigus obesinymphae, assembly GCA_025469235.1. Classification (NCBI taxonomy): domain Eukaryota; kingdom Metazoa; phylum Arthropoda; class Insecta; order Hemiptera; family Aphididae; genus Pemphigus; species Pemphigus obesinymphae. The sequence continues at coordinate 128,554 of JAIPRL010000199.1, forward strand.
CCTATTATATACCTATTATGTTCTCCGTATGACTATAAATTACATACAATATATAGGTAATAACTGTATTATAATGGTAATTTATATGATTGGAGACATATCCAAATAAAATCGGTCCGACCCTACCTATATGTTTGTAAACATTTCCAAATAAACATATGGTATTAGAAAAAAAAATATAATATTATGAACTATTGAAGTGGCGATGTGGGGAAAAAATATTTGGTACCTTTCGGGGCATTATATAGGATCGCTTCGGTAGGTATATATATATATATATATTGTAGGTTCGACGTGTAGGTATGTATATATATATTGTATTATTGTACATATTATATACTTCATACTGGTATATAATATGATGATGATGTTGTATTTATATACCTATATATTTGTATATATAGTATATTATTATATATTAGAACAACGGGCAACCCAAGAGCAGAACCGGATCTCCCGTATAGTTGTCGGCCACCGATCGCTCGCTTTTTTTACTCGCGCGTTCCCGTGTGTGTGTGTGTATAATAATAATTATATTATTATTATTATTATTATGCACTCGGTCGGCCGATGGCTCGCTCGTATCGTCGTCGTCGTCGCCCGGACGTATACGTATATTTTAATATTATGTTGTTATTATACGGCGTGCGCGCGCGCGCGCGCGACCGCTGGTCTATAATATATACATATGTATGTCGAAGAATCCGTGGAATGCCGGCGGTGGCTGTGCCTGTGGCGCGGGGGGGGGGATGTTGACATGAAACCACGTACGATATACGAAATTACATTATGCAATCTCCCGTGTACACACACACGTTGAACCCCGTCGCTTCGAGTGCGTACGATATAATATTATTATAGTAATATATATACACGTACAATAAGCGTATTATATTATAATATATAATACATTAATTGTAATTTATTTATCATACAAATTACAAAATTAATTTAAATTTAAATTAAACGCATGTTCGTATAATATTATATTGACGGCCGACTCGAGTAAAAATACCTTGGTACCTACCTTAGACATATTATGTATAGTTATGGTGACCAGACGTACTTATTTTCGTAGGACAGTAATCTTTTTTTGTTGCATTGTCCTAATGTCCTTAACAATATATTGTTATAAGTACATTTGTAATTGTACTCCTTTTTTAAAAATATCACCGGTTAATACATATATTTCATTATTTAGCATGATTTAATTATTTATATTTTATGGTTCCACCTAATGCCTATTAGTGTAATAAAATAATATTTTGCTACTTTAGCTGTATGAACTACGATATAGGTAATAATATTATATAGTACATTATTATTATGTACCTATATACTATACCTATATACTGTATTACTGTGTACTCTGTGTAACTTTTAAAAATTAGTTTATTTTCAATGTATTCAATGTTTCAAAATATTTTCAGCATAAAAACACCAATAGTGTATTCGACCTGTATCTATAGGAGGATAGTACGCATATAATACGCATTATATTATCTTTTTAATGCAGAATCAACATTTTTTTACAGTTAATTGCCTATTTTACGAGTGATGGGCGAGGGGACCCATCTCCAATCGACAACCTTAAATACGCACTTGAAAGATACACCCCTAATAAGTTGACCTTGTAATGAAATTATTTAAAATATTAAGTTTTTTCTAGGCAAAATAAATATAAACAATAGAGTAATCAGGTCAAAAAAAAAATATTGCGTTGATGGAAATGGCCTATGAGCTATGAGAAATCTAGTAAAATAATTTACACATTGACCAATCCACTCAAGGGGGACAAGTTTTTTTTTTTTTGTAATAAAGGAGGATACATTTTAAAACGTACTTTTTTTTGGATTATTATATCTGGTCACCATATTATATTGTATAGTGCACTAAGCAAATTCAAATATTTGGCTGCCGCTCCAACAAAAAAAGGCATACATTTTTTCTTAAAAACGTAAATAAGCAAAAAAAACAAAACAAAAGGTCCCATTCTAAATAAGCAAAAAATACCGCCCCCACTACCCCTATATAGAGCCGCCATCTAGACCGGCGCCCAGCTCGTCTGTACCAAGTGCCCTCTATACATTGTGCGAATTGGCGGCTATGAAAGGCCGAAAGGTGAAGAAGAAACGGAAAAATTACACAGCAGTGATGCGGATCGCACGCAAACGTCCATCGTCTGCTATATGAGCAGTACCGAAATTTCGACGGCCACTTTATTTCAGCCCATAACTGTGTTAGCGAAACGCACGTGACTGTGCACAATATAAGCACTGGCGCAATAACACAGCTCGCACCCTTTCACCAAAGTCCAAAGTACCGACGGCGAAACGCGCGGTGTCGAGCTGGCGGTGTAAAACTTCTGAACATATATACGCTCTGTCGTGTACATACTGTGTAGTTTATGACGTATTTATACTGGTGTCACGTGCGTATACCGTTGTATTTGTATACTTGCAAGAAATAAAAATACATTATCAATTACAATATGATATTATAGCAAATCCTACGTCAAATCAAAACAAACGTTGTATAGTGGCAAAACGGTTTATAGGGGGTTGGGGGAAGAAGAGAGTCCTTCATGTCTGACCACAACCCGACAGACAACAAAATTTTAGTTTGTCAAATTTATTATTACTTACTCTTATTAAAAATATCCAAAACAAATTCCAAATTTGTTTTTTTACTACTATTTGTATATATATCTCTATTACAAACAATGCTCGAAATGTTGGGGGAGCGGGGTGGTGCGCAGAGAAACGGAGCTCAGCATCTACTATTTTATAATATTTTGAGAGCACCCTTATTAATTATTTTTACAGTACCTATACGATTTACATTACACTTGAGGGAACGCTATCATTTATTGAAAGCCCGACACTCGAGTGTACTTACTCGTTCTATTTTTCCAATTCGAGTACTGCTTACAAGTATTAAAGTACAGCTTTTAGCTAGGTATTTTTTTATAAAAAAATGTTTCAGAAAATTCGCATTTTGAGAAACTGAATAGTTTTAGTGTAAATGTATTTATATATACCTATATAGTATATATATTATATACCTATATAAAAAGAATTAAGAGTAGGTATGCTACATAGTAGGTACATATACCCATTATAACGGTATTAAAATACGTTCAGTCTCTATAACAACTTTTCTCTTAGTAATCGGAGAGTCAATATTCATACAAAATATGAAAGATGAGAATATTTACTATGCCGTAGCATGACATTTTTTTAGTCAAATTTTTTTTTTTAATTTTAAAATTTAAAACATTCACGATTTGCAACCACGAATTTTAGGTTTTCAATAAAAATTCTACGATAGAGTTAGTAAATATTCTCATCTTTCATATTTTGTATACATTTTGACTGCGATTATACAGAGAAAAGTTGTAGTTATTGAGTGTTTAAACGTGATTTTTAACAAATATCGTGATAACACAACAATAAAAAAATGGTACTGACATATGACTATTTTAAAAATATAATTATTAATTAAATATTTTTGAATTGTTGGATTTTCATTTTTCTTAAAATTTCATAAAAATTGCTTATACAAAACGCCTTAAAAATCGGGTGTATAGATAGTGTCCTCTTAAATAAGTACTAGGTATAGGTACCACAGGGTAGTAATGTTCACGCAAATCCCCTGACGTCACCGGTTCAAAACGAAAAAAAAAAAAAAAAAAAAAAAGGTAGGTATAGGTAGGTACCTAATATACAAAAAAAACTTTTGAACGTTTCTATATTAGGTACGTTTATATACAAATTTATAAATAGTAAAACTAATTCATTCAATTCAATCGATTCCGACTGGATTTAATTTTGTTGAATTATTTCTCGAGTCTCGATATTTTTTATGTTAAAAACGTATATTTATAAGTGCGAAAATGTCATCTTTGACCTGGTATTAAGTCAGTAACCTACGTGATGTACAGAACAATATATATATTAGATCTTGAGATAAGATTAATATTTAAAATTGTATATATTCCAAAGAATAATTTTCGAAGTTTTTATACAATTTAAAATTTGAATTCAAATTTTTTCATTTCACAAAAGAATCTTAATAGTAATGATGACTATAATAAAATGATGTAGCTGAAACATATTATAGTTCATTTAAAATACCTACATAATATTAACATAACACAATTGATAAAAATCATACAAAACGATTGTACCTATGGTGTTTTCAATTAACAGTTTGGCGTGATCCAATCTCCTTAATGGACTATAAATACGTGTTATATATAAATACCTCAATGCATATTATTTAATTAACAGTGCTGGACTTGGACAAATATAATATGGTGTAGGAAGATAAGTAGGTAGGAACTCTTGAGCTTGCAAAGAATGAGTATTCCCTCAAACTATTATTAATTCAAAATAAAATGGTCAAAAAATAATAAATAATTTAAAAACAGTAGATATAAGGTATTTTGCCCTCCCCCCCCCCAATTCAAGGAGTACACTCATTTTTCGTGTCCGCAATTGTAGCCTGTAGGTACTTAACTATCTGTTATGCTCAGATATTATTGTTTCCGATAACATCATAATCATATACGTCTATACCATAGAGTAAGATAGAGGCGGCATACAAACTTAGTCTTTATACTGCCTCTTGGTTAGTGTCACCACTTTTAAAGACTAAAAATATTATAGATATACATATTTATGATACAATATATAATAATTAATAACTTGCGTTTTTAAATAATTCCATGTTCTGCGAATATACCTATTAATTATTATATTATATATATGTATAGTGTATACAGTATATGGTCTATGGTTTTACATTAATAAAATAATACCTATGTAATTTTATAATTAATGTATTAAATATATGTAACTGAAGTACACATAAGTAAGCACTGGGTACCTAAATTTGGTGTCGAATAATAAGAAAATTGACTTATATTTATAATAAAAAAAAAAAATAATTCAGCACCAAGAAAAGTGATTTCATTACGTTTTGCAATTTATAATTTTTAACCTTAATACCATCTATAAGCATGGACGTCCATTAGGGATGGCAATACAGGGACATGTCCCCCCCCTGGCTTTTCCGTACCAACTGTAAACATTTTATTTAAATTATATTAAATTACCAATTCCAGTAGATAGGTACTATAATATTTATGCATTATTTATTAAAATAAAATATTGAAAATTCACATTTTATATTTTTAATTTTAATGTAGACTATACACATCGCCTATATATAATATATATAAATATATTTTTTTTTTTTACCGATTTATATATATATATATACTAATACATGCTATACCTACACGTATTAATATTATATGCGGGCCATTATTTACGAGTTTATAATATTTATGGCTATTCGATGATATTATAAAGGTTTTGTGTTTATATTTTCTTCCATTGTACTTATTAGTTATTTTTCTGGAATATTCAGGAATTATTTAATAAGAATTGTTATTGAATATTTGAGAATTAGATAAACTATAATATATAAAAAAAAAATATAATATTATAATAAATATATAATAATAATATAATATAATATATAAAAGAAGTTTCCGAAATACTGGTATCAGTTTGTCAATATTGTCAATACGGATACGGACTCTGGCTAATGTTCAACTGTCGCCGATGTGTATTTAATTTAAAAAGTCAAAGCGAAAAAGTTCCAAATTTTTTGAAAAAAAAAAAACAAATAAAAATGTAATGATAGATGAAAGATGGTATGTTACTTGAACATAGTGGTAAATTTAACATTATTAATTAAATAATGAACAGTGCAAAAATAAAGTCTTTATTATTTAAATCATGTCGATCTTTTATTGATTTGGAAAAATATCATATACCTATAGTGTTTTAAATACGAGTGCTCATTTACAGTGTTAATAATTGTTAAGAGTATGTATAGTGGTATGTATCGCCTCCAAATCGTACCTGAATTCTGCACTATGCGGTCTAATATGGTGCCGAATCCAAGAAGCATACTATATGCCACGTTTTGCGCAGAAATATTGTAGTCACGAACAGTGTTTATTTTAGACTTGGGTTTGAGGGTATTGTAACAAGTCCGGGGAGGAGAGGGTACAAAAATATACACCCCCCCCCTCTGTGTTTGGGACCGCCGATCGTGTCGAGTAGTGTCAGCTACCGATCACGGGCGCTGCATATAATCACAGAGCAGAGTGAATTAAATTAATTTTATTTTAAATTAAATATATTTTGTTTTATGAATAAAGTTAAATTATTATTAAAATATACGAAAATTATAAAAAAAAAAAAAAAAATACTTTAAATTGTATTTAACTGAAACACATTTTAAGCTAAATCAGATGAAGAATTTTAAACCATTTTTGAGATTACCAAAAAAATTACAGACTATTTAGATATTGAAATTAAAATACCGAGAATACAAATAAACAAATTAATCGCTCAAATCATAATATATCAATACCTATACCTAAAGAATATTATAGGATATCATTATTTTTGCCCTATTTGGACTTTAATTAACTCTTTAGAAACTCGTTTTGCTCAAAGTAATACAACTCCGTTTAAAGTAGGCAACTTATTTGTACTACATGTACAATAGAGAGATCATTCAGTACACTTCGTAAGGTTAAAACATGGTTAAGGCCTACAATGACTGAAGACAAATTATGCGGACTATCGATGTTAAGTTTACACAGGAAAAAAATGAAAAGTAAAGATAATGAAATCAAGTTCATTAACAAAGTTATAGAAAATATTTCTAAAAATAAACGCAATTTAATTTTTATGTTTAATGATTAGATAATAAGAAAATGTAATAGCGCCGTATCTAAATAAATGTAATGATATATATATGCAACAATATAATAATACATAATATAATGTATTATAAACTTTATAAAATATAATATCTTATATATGGTTTAATTAGGTTTATGATGTTCATTTCACCACCCCTGAGTTTTCTTAGATGGACGCCCTTGCCTATAAATTCTTCCTCTCCTTCGCTCTCTCTTTCTTGACTAATTGTAGTCGACATAGATACTTTTTGTAAAAATTATTTAAATAATAAATAGTATAGGTACCTATATATATCATAGTGTTTAATGATAATTTTAAAAAAAAATCTAGAAATGAAATGCAATTGTAACAAGTATGTATATGATATTATTGTATATTTCAAAATATATTTTGAAATATTATTTCTGGTTCTACAACACACTAAACAACAAATGAATAAATACAAATTGACAGAAACAAAATTCAAAAGAATAAATATTTTGAAATTATAACAGAATAGTCAAAGGACTTCGTAACGGCGGTTATAGTATCCAATGCAGTAAATTTATCAATCTATAGAATGTATACAATGTGATCTAACGGAAAAGTAATGCATAATGCCTCTTGGCACGGCAGGCACGTCGTGTCTTGATCATAGTTTTAGGGGGAGGGATGATTTTTTAGAAATATTCTAGACTCAAAAATGTATATTTATAAATTAATAGTATCTAAACTAATAATACCTAAACTAATAAAACAAATATAAAATGTACACACATTAAACTCTTGTAAATAAACAAATGCATTTTAATAAGCAATATAATTTTAGTTTTTCCATTATTAAGTCTATTTTTCTTTTTTTCATTTTAGCAAAATTTTGTACTATTTTATTTTCTGCTGAAATGACTATTTACTCTGATACACCAGATAACTTTTTTCTCAACTAATAAATTATATATATTATATATTATAATAAATAGGTTTTTCCTACCTTAAGGCTCTATAATTGGCAGCCAACTCGTTAGCATATTATTCCTGCTAGAAATTTTCATTTATTCATAATAATAAGCGTAAATTAATACAATGGTACAAGGGCTTGCCAAAACTAAAACAGACAACAGCAAATTTGATTTTTCAGTTAACAGGTAACAATATTATCGCACCAATAAAATTCACTGCTAGATAATAATGAATACACGGCGAGGACCTAATATTTATATTAGTTTTATTATATACCTATATAATATATCATTTTTATTAAGATATTATGGTATGACCAAAATTTGTTTCGTCAGTTTACGAAATTATAATAATTAATAACGGTTCTTAAAGTGCCATAGTGGTAGGGTATTATTATATAATTATAAAACACAATTAATTAATTATCTAATTTGGTATACCTAATATTACATAGGATTTGGGGGGAGGGCGATCGCTTCTATCGCCACCCCCCCCCCCTAAATACGTGCCTGTGGCACGGTTTGCCAATCTATCCGTATACCTATGATAAAATTCAAATGACTACACAGTCGATATATATAACGCCGTTTCTATATTATTCTATGGTCTATATACGCATATTTATTATTAAAATATTAGGTACTTATTACAATGTCTGTATTTTTATATTTTTCATTGATTATTTTATTTTTATTGTGTTGAGTTACTTTTAGAATTATTTATATCTATTACAATATCTGGTTCAAATTTAAAACTAAAATATTTTTACATTTTGTGCCCCACAATAATAGTGCCCCGTTTTGCACCTCCCCCTAGAACTGGCACTGCCCCTAATAATAACCAATATTAAGAGAACGCTATCGTCCACACACCAATGATTTATATCTATTTATAGTTATTTAACTAGGTAATTAACGAGTAGTGCCCAAAAGTAAATGCTACACAACGATAAAGATTAATGATAATACTAATTAAACACAAAAAAGACTAGACATTTACAAAAACGTATGTCATAAGTTGTAGGTAACTATTATAACTACTAAAATAATTAAGAGGACGCAATAAACGCGTTTTAACGGTATTAAACCCGTTCTCGTTTATTATTATTAATATGATAGGTGAGAATATTTACCGTGGACGAACATTTAGAGTTTTTTTAGTTGAAATTTAGTAGTTTGACATTTTTCAATCACAAATCGAATTAATTAAATTATCGAACAAAAACTCTATGCCTTAAATAGAGCCTTAGTTTAAGTTTTTTAAATTTATTTAGTATAATTATTTCTTTTTTTATGATAATTTTTGATCAAACTGTGATTTGAAAGCTACAATATTAGCTTTATACAATTAATGTCGTGATTACTGATTACACAACAATAATAAATGATACAGAAATGAGACTATTTTTAGATTAATTTTAAAATGTATTTTAAAATTTTTTAATTGTCGAAATTTTCATTATTCAAAAAACTTCTTAAAAATTGCTCACACGGCTACACAAACCATTCTTATTTATCATACGCATCATTCGGTCCTGAGGATGGTTGCGACTGTAATTATAGTTAAATGGAAAGAAACAATAAAAGGAACTTGAAGCCATTTAGAATGTAAAAGAACTCTGAAATTTAACTGGGAAGAAGAGTAAGAGCATCGACACGTCCATCAAATAACGTTTGCAGAAATATTAAGTTTGCATTAACCCTTCTGTCTGTCAGAGTGTAAATATAAAGTTCACGTATAACAGGAAGGTATAATCGCGTTAAAGATGAATTTTAAATAAACAAGTATATGCCACCAAAAATAAAAACGTTTTTGTTCCCACTTTAAACGAGTAAAGTAAGTATTATTTGTTGTATATAGATCCCACAGAATAGACGTATAGGTACTCTAAAAGTCACCTACCAAACAAGACAGCAATACATTTTTTGAGCGAAAAAATTCAAATTCTTTATAGATGTGCACATTAGTCATGTTACAAAATGAAGCGTCTTGCGAACGCCCTACAACAAATGTGCAGGTGATAATCTAAATCAACATTGTAAATAAAGCCTAGGTCTATATTTTACATAAAATTTTGGCTATACTGGAGCCGTATATACCTACTGTATACGAATGACTATAATAGTAAAACGAGATCTCTGTTATTATGTTTAACGTACTTTTAAACTTTATAGTTATATACATCTTGTAGGAGTACGTCATGTAGGTACACTCGAGAAATTTAATTTGATGGATAATTTTGTGGGTATTACCCAAAAATGTACGCATCGCCAGTCTGAAAAATTACGCTCGACCACCAATTTCCTGAATTTTATTAGTCAGTTGGGTCGTACCTACTTGTAAAATCTCGTCCACGCACTACACACTATTGCAAGGCCGTATTTAAATTTTATTTTCGGAGGGGGTCCAAAATGTATTTTATAATTTTAGTAGGAACATATTGAATTTGTTTTGTCTATCATATAGCAATTTATCGGATTTATGGATTTTGATGATAGATTTTAATTTATAAACAAATTAACATAAATACCTACTAATACTAAATACTAGGTATTTTAAGATTTTTAAATAAAACTATATAAAGTATAAAGATTTATATTAGTTTCATAAGAATAAATATTAAAAAAGTAAAAAGTCGATCAAAAATAGGGAATTTTCCAAGCTGCAATATTCAAAATATGTACGTACAACTCAATCAAAAATAGCTATTTTTGTCTGTATAAAACTCGTCACAGAGAACCGCCTTAAAAATTATATTTAACTATAATTAGGTGTAGGTACCTATATGCATTTTTTAAATAAAATTATGATTATTTATTTTTAGCAAGTTCAAAAGTTAATGATTTAAAAAAAAATTTTCATTGTATTATCTATGACAATACTTTTTATAGCTGTATCAATGTTTTTCCACATACCATAGTATTTTATGCGCATACCTATACCTATATGATTGTTTTAACAAGTTTTACCATTGCATTTAAATCATAACCTACGTACTTATTAATTATTTACTTACTTATATGTATACTTACTTGCGTATACCTATTGTATCGTATATGTTTTTTTAAAAATGTGGTTCATTGACTGATTGGTTATGTTTAAAAATATTGATATTTATATTAAAAGCCATTAGTTTACATAAAAAATTTATCAAATGTTCAACAAATTTCGTAAGGGGTCCAGACCCCATGGATCCCTCTCTCAGATACGGCCTTACACTGTTGTAACCGAACGTCGAATTGCGTAATTTGCAAAATTATAATTTTTAATAGGTACCTATCAGTTATAAAGTCAATGGTTAAACATTCACAAATTGCTGCTGCGGCATATGTTTAAGTTTTCAGTGACGACTACAAGATAATCAAATTATTTAAAAACGATAAAAATAATCTACAATCACAAGAAATATAGGGACAATTTTGAATTTTTTAAGATTGTCATGATTTTGATAATAATTGTATTATTTTAATCGGATCTAAAATCACAAAAATGAAAATCCATTTAAATTCAGTAAATATTAGTCTCAACACTTTGTTTTCATTCTACAGACGAGTCATTTAGGTACCAATCTGCACTCTGCAGTCTATAGTATGTATTTCGTTTGTATATACGACCGAGATGTGAGACAATATTGCGAATGGTTAGTGAACGCGTCCACCTTTATACATTACAACTTGATTTTGATGTTCGTCAAATACCGACTTCTGCTGGATCGTTGAATTGTATTGTTGTTACCTAAGGTTGTAAGTTCCATGTAGAAGTTGTACGTTACAAAGGTGTGGACGAGGATTAAGAGGACGCCACATAAGTAAATGTACCTATTATATAAATAACGATATTTTGAAGACGATCTCGTAGGTGTTTTGCAAAGTTATATTAATTTAAAAAAATATTATAGTGATTTAAAACTTAAAAAAAAAAGGATTTTTCGATATTATACTATAAAATAAGAGAAGGGTAAAAATTCTATGAAATCGTATATGAAATGTTGTTTTTTAAATATTTTATAATAGACTATTTAAGTTTTAACTCTAACACCATTTTTTTGATATTTTATTTGTTTTTCGTAAACATATTTTTGAACAAATATGATTACACAATAATAAAAAGTGATACGGATACGGGACTATTTATAGATTACTTTAAAAATGTATCTAAGCGTTTAATTATTGAATTTTAATTTTTCTTAAAATTGCCTTTACAGAAATACAGAGTCCCTTAAAAATGGAAAGTGTGGTGACCTCTTAACATGTACGTACTTATGGTTGTAGAATAGCGCCCCAGAGTAGTCCATAAACACCCCGTAGAATGTAAACCAAAGCACCCTAGATAGAGATAATAGATACTATTTACAGCCAGACATACAGCTAGGAGGGTGTTGTAGTTTTTGTTCGATTATAATAAAAATATTTCTGGCACTTTTGAGCTATGAAAAAGTGGATTGTGGCGCTTGTATATTGCTCCGGCTAGTTGATTCCCATTGCTAATTTGTATACACACTTTGGATTTATTCGTATATATATTTTATATATTATGTACTTACTTATACCTATACATTAAGAGGACGTGATACATAGACGAGTACATAACTAATGATCCAACATCAAAAATTGTGAATAATTATTGAAAATTATACAAATCATGAATCGGGAGATGTACGTTTCTGATAAACCGAGTTGTCTTAGTGTATAACAATCTCCATACAAAATTAAAGATCATAATGTTATCTAAATATTTACATAGGCGATTGTTGATAAAATTGTTAGAAGTCAAGTTATAAGACTTTGAAAACAGAAAATTTTAAGTCTTATAACTTTACTTCTAATAACTTTATCAGAAATTGTCCATGTAAATATTTTGACAATTTTATGATCTTTAATTTTGTATAGAAGTTTTTATATACTAAAACTACTCAGTTTTTCAGAAACATGTATCTTCCAAAGCATGTTTCACGCACAGAAAAACAATGGTGTATTATAGCGTATTGGACGTTATAGCATAATTCATAATTATAGCATAAATATAATGTTTTATGGTTATAGTGCTATACCATCCATTTTTAAGGGGTTCTGTATAGGCAATTTTAAGAAGTTTTTAGAATAATGAAAATTTGACAATTAAAAATTATTAAAATACACGTAAAAAGTAATTAAAAAATGGTCTCATAACTCTATACCATATTGTATTCTTTTGTAATGACAACATTTGTTCAAAAACTACTTTTACTATAATTGTAGCTTTCTGATCACAATTTGATTAAAATGTATCACAAAAGAGAAATAATTACACTAAATAAAATATGAGAATTCAAACTAATATTGAACACAGTTTTTGTTCGATAAGCATATTTAAAAATCTAAAATTTGTGATTAAAAAACATCAAATTTTCAAATTTCAATTTTTTTTTCAAAAAATCATTTTAATTAAAAAAACTTTATGTTTGTTTATGTCTATAGATAACTAGGCGAAAAGTAAGTTGTAGGTACTCAGAAAGTGAGAATATGTTTTGATGCCATTAAAGTGGTTTATTTTATTTCGTAATGTTTACAGCTCACAAGTCCTATATAGTCACTATATATAGTCTGTATTTATAATATTATATATTATTATAGATAGGTATAGGTAGTATAGAATAACAACTAACTGTTTTTGTTATTATTATTTGTATTTACTTTATCTTTAGGTATATCGCTTGTTTTTTTTTTTACGCACATCTAATAAAGCTAAATACATACATATCTAATAAATGTTATAGGTATCTATAAAATAAGTATACGTGTAGGTGTTTTTTAGTTTTTATTACCAACCTAAACTGTAAGTCATACATATACAGTATAAATTCCTATGCTATATACAGGTACAAAAGTGCATATTATATAAATTACAACAATTAAATAATATAAAATATACAAATACAATATACATACCTACGTGAGTAAAGTTTAACGTCGTACTTCACTATTAATACCAAAAATTATACAGCGTGTATATAGATTATATCCACAGATATATAATCATAAGCGTAACTAGACATTTTTATTAGACTGGGCCAAAAAATATAAAATTGCTGCATCCATGTTTTTACTGTATTCTACCCATTTATAATTTTCAAACCATGATTTCTGAAAACTGCGAAATTTCACTTTTGCGTATAAAGACAAGTGGATTTAGCAAGGTCCCTTTAATAATTTTGTTTCTTTTTCTAAGCGATCTGATGAAAATGGTAAACGACGATAAACTAAATAAACCTCGATAATATTATTATCTCGACATGTTTGTAGGTACCTACTTTATGTATTGCGGTAATTAGTGTTGATATTTTTTTAAGTAAGTATGGTTTGGAAATCTAGCCCGTGATTAATATACCTATTAATATATCTGTGATTATATCATACAAACTAAAGTAATAATAATAATGATGATAATAATATAATGAGGATGCTTTATAAGTATTATATATTAAATACACCCGATTTTTAAGGGGTATTTTTTTCTTGTATAGGAAATTTTTATAAAATTTTATGAAGAATGAAAATTTAATAATTTAATTATATTTTGAAAGTAATTTAAAAATAGTCATGTGTTAGTATCGGTATCATTTTTTATTGTTGTATTATCACGATATTTTTAACTATACAAATACTTTCTTTATTATCGCATAGTCAACATTTATACTAAACACGAAAGATGAGAATATTTATTTTAGTAGTTAGGTAAATCTTTTTTGTAAAAGGACAATAATGTATTATAATTTATATTATTATATAGGTATACATACATACCTACTTAGTATCTATATAGTACCTTTAATTATAAATTACATTATAATAAGTATTATATATAATCAATGCTAATAGGTAGGTACTTTATATATATATATATATTTCACTTTCATTTTTTTGATATTTTATTATTTCGTTTTAAATTTTGGAATAAATATTAAAATATAATAAAAATCGAAAAAGGCGCTTCTTAAATTCTTATGTAGGTCGGTACCTACTTTACAAATAGTACAATAATATGCAATAGTATACTTATGATATTAAAGTAAGTATCTACAATAATATTATATTATTTATTAAATAATGTTAAAATGGGTAGAATATTATAATTATTCAAATAAAATTCATTAATTTACATGAGCACATGAACACAGAAGATATTATACATAGTATTTTGAATTGGTTATTTTATAAAAATTTTTGGCCACTTCAATAACTCCAATATTCTAACTATACTATAGTTTTTATACAACTCCAATTTAGGCAATTTATATGATGACGTGAATTTTTTTTCAGACCACACTTTAATTTTTAATTTGAATTTTTTACTAATTAATCAACTTATATATTTTTCAAATATATTATATTCATGAAGTGAAGAGTAAAAAAAATCGTGTTATAAAATTTTTCAAGAAATCAGCTAGTATTAGTTTTTTATTATTAAAAATTAAACTATAATAATTATAAGGCATGTTTTAGCGTATTGGCTTTGGGTATAACCAAGTCACTTTATTCAGCAACCCTACTGTATAGAATACTTACCGTTTTGCCGCGATTCAGTGGCGCCTAATGCTATGTCTAGTTGCTTATTTGTTGTTTGTAAAGTGAATTTTTCTACATTTTTGGGGAAATATATAAGAATGATATATATTCTAGAAACTAAAAGTGAAGTTTCAGGACATTTTTTTTGGGGTGGGTGGATTTATTATTTTGTATAGTTAAACCAGTACCTAGTTGAAAAAATAGATTTGGGTGCAATTTATCGCACAAATTGTTTACTCACTATTCGCTTTTTTCAGCGACTATTTGTTGCATTTGGTCGCAAAACCATATTATGAATTTGTGATAAAAGTAAAATAATAATAATAAAAACGTTTAGGGCACTTAGTTATTCCGTAAAAATACCTGTACCTACATAGTACCTACCCTTAGATCTTAAGCATAGTTCACACTATGTTAGTAATTTAGTAGAGTAGCGTGTTTACTGACCAAATTAGTCAAGTAGTTTAGTAAAATAATTTAGTCGACTAAATCCATTTAGTTAGATGCAATTTAGTAGTACCATAGATTAATTACTTAATTAATTATACTTAAATAATTACTTAATTAATCTATGGTAGTACATACCTATATTCTGTGGTGATAATATCTATCTATCATATCATTAACTATTGTATAATGTGATAAATGATGATTGTAATCATGATAACAAATGGAAGAAATATTAATAAAATTTATAATGATCCGGATTCAAAATAAATATTAAATTGGTAAATATTCTTCCCTAGCAGTTTAACATTGAAAATGTTATTTTCGATTATTAAATTGATGATATTCAAAATGTTTTCCAAAATACCATTACTCAGATCGTTGGTGAAATTACGTGCTAGACAAATTGATATTGTGGATTCGATTGAACAATGTGAACAGATAGCAGTTAAATTTGAAAAGTTAGTAGGTATCTATAATATTTTTTAACTATAGTTTCATTATTTATTTAAAAAATGCGCATTTAGGTCATCTACTTACTTGCCAATTCTCGGATTTGATTGTGAGTGGGTGACAAAAGATGGAATCCGTCAACCTGTGGCATTGTTACAAATTGCTGACAGTGATGGAATGTGTTCATTGATTAGATTGTCTAAATTGAATACTATTCCATCGTCTTTATCTGTAAGTATAATGCTACTGTAAGTTTATATTTCTAATGCCTAGGTAATTGAACATTATTTTTTATATCGTAGAATATTTTGTGTAATTCAAATGTAATTAAAGTTGGTGTTGCTATTTCGGATGATGCTCGTCTGCTTATGAATGATTATAATATTCAAGTATCTGGGTACATCGATTTAAGATATTTAGCTAAAGAATGTTGTTTGCAAGAGAGAAGTTTAGCAGCTCTTGCCAATAAACTACTGGGATGTGAATTAGATAAGGATTGGAGAGTTCGTGCTAGTGACTGGGAAGCAGAATTGTTGACTGATCGACAAATTGAATATGCAGCATTAGATGCTTATGTAGCTGTCAAGATTTTGGAGCAACTGAGAAATAAACAAGTAATTTATGTTCAATAATATTTGAACAAATAAATTGTATATTAATTTTAAATAGATATCATCGTGGAATCGGTTATTCTTAACAGACAAACAAAAATGGGAAAAGTTTATAGTACAATTCTCAGAATTTAAAGATTTACCATTCACTAATGTACGAACTAATAGAAACCCCAACTTCAAATCAAAATCTACTGTTCGTTTATATTCTACATCAACAATAAAAGATTCTAAAGTCTATGATAATTGTTTGATGGAAAATATTGATGGAACTGTAATGTCAACTTGTAGCCATAAAAAAGTTGAATGGTACAAAAATTATAATAAATTATTATATAGTAGACATTTTAATTTCTTTTATTATCATATGCAGGTACATTACTCAAGGTTTAGGTAAACTCGTTAATGATAATCCAAGAACTATAAGACTTAATTTCCCAGCTGACCTTAGAAAACAAAAAGATGATTTTTCTATTATTCCCAGAGAAAATATTTGCATAGTTTGTGGTGGATCTAAGTATTTTCATAAGAAGAGTATCATTCCAAAAGAATTTGTTCGATATATGCCAAGTATGTATAAAATTTTCAAGAGTTTTTTATATTAATCTGTACTTAAAATTTTATTTTAGTTGCATACAAAAGTCATACACCCCATGATGTACTTCTAATTTGTCACTGGTGTTTTATAAAATCAAATACATTTGATATTACAATGCGTAAAAAATTATATGATGTGTGCCAAATAAATGAATTAAATTTAAATGAAAACCAAAAGGTATTTAGATAAAAATAAAGTTTAAATAATAAACAATTTAAAATAAATTATATTTATTTATTTTTAGATTCCAACATATGTTAAAATAATGAGATCAAAAAGTCTTGCTAAAACACTTTTGAAATCTCGAGGTAAGTTACCAGATTTTGTAGTAAATAAGTTAAAACTAGAAATTGCAAAAACATATAATGTGAAACCAGATCGTGTGTTTGACACATTTCTTGAAACTTTACTGACTATTAAATCTCTTAGGTAAGTTTATCTTATTATCAATTAAAATGAAAAACTGATAAAATTAATAATATTTAAAGGTATAATAATGACAGGCCACAAAACAGCGCAGCAGAAGAAGTAGTGAAACATTTTTTGGAACTAAATGCTATAAATGAATTGAAAGCAATTTGTCGACAACATTTCTTAGATACAATGAAACCAAAACATTTACCTCTCCTGTGGTCAGTTAATTATGATGGATAATGTAAAAATTTGTTTAAAACTGAAAAAATAATATAAAATTTTCTAAAATTATGTAAAATATATATAATATTTATAATTTGTTATAATATGACTACATTGGTATATTTTTGTATAATTATTAATTAACTGCATTGGCTATAGGATAATAAAAACAAGGTATATACCTACAACTAATATATTTATATATATAAATATGAAGACTAATACATTTCCTATAAATAGTTCTATATATCTACAAATACTATAAATAAGTACCCAAATTCAGAATCGGACTACATTCCGAGGGCCGTACCAGCAATTGACTTAAAAAGGGTCTTATTAACTTGATTTTTTAATAAATATTTTTTTTTAAATATAATTTATTACCTACTTAGTATTTAAGTTGTAGGCAGAGCTGTAAAGAATATTTTTAAATAGTATTTGAGTAAGTAAAAAAAATATTGTTGAAAAAAGTATTTAGAGTAATACTCAAATACTTATTTATTCAATGTGTTTAAGTAAATACTCAAATACATTAAAGTAGTATTTTAAATAATTTTAAAATATTTAAAATAAATAAAAATATATTTTATTAATATAGGTCTTCTTCTCTTTCGCCTTCTCTCCCAACTAGGTGTCGGGGGTGCCATGCTCCCTCCAAGATTTTAAGTTAATGATTTTTTTTATCAATTGTAAAAAATAAAAATAGTATGTGCTGTATTATTAAAGAATATAGTATTATCATTGTATATAATATTATTATATAAGTATGAACACTAATATAAAGACTGATATAAGTATTATATTTTGTGATAAACGTCATGTGATATATGAATACATTGTGATTTAATTGAACTAAAAAAATGCCATCAAAAAACGGCCCGCTTGTAATCCATTTTAACATTTTAAGGTAGATGGAAATAAGGATGCATCATTAAAGGTCACATATTTATTAAATTTGGTTAATACATCACAATTTATTTTATGCCTTAAAATAATCACAACATATTCTGCAGTTATAGAGCCTATTAATAATAGTTTACAATTAATAGTAAAACATATTTAATGCAAGTAGACACATAAAAAAGTTAATTGGATATATTAGTAATGATAGAGCTAACAATGAAGATATATTTTTAAGTATTATGGATGAAGTAAACAAGTATTTAAATTAACTTCATATAGAATTAACAGTTCCAAGAGTAACATTGAAATAAACATAAAGAAATAACCACCCTTCATCAAGTCCTGCAAATTATTATAGAAAATCAATACCATATTTAAATTCATTAATTTTATCCTTAAATGATAAATTTACAGAGGTTAATGAAAAATTTGAAATTTACTCGATTCATCCAAAATATTTAAAACAAATTAGAAAAGAAGACTTTATAATTAAATTAAGACATATTAAACCATTTTATGGAAAATTAGTAGATAATGTAGAAGAAGGTCTTGTGTAATATAATATTTGGAAAGAAAAATAAATTGAAGACAATATGGATTTTAAAGTTACGAAAAGAAATCACATTCTTACCTGCAATAAAAAATTGTATCTTAATAGCAATCACACTTCCATCTACTACATGTAGTGTTAAAGATCATTCAGATTTGAACCTCATATTTTTTAAATTGTATTAATGCCTCATCACATTAATTATTTTATTTTTCCTTTTTATTAGCTCACAAAAAAAACTAAAAACATAGTTTCGTAATACAATTACCCAGGACCGATTAAACGTATTAGCTTTAATGTACATTCATAATGATATACTTAAAAACAAAAAAAATCAATGATTATAGAGTAAACAATAAAGTGCCAACAATACAATTATTTTACTAATCTTACTCCCTCAGTCTCTGTCCTCCTTAATATATGCCTGAGCCATCTTAATTTATTCTCCTTCATTTTGTCAACTACCGAAGCTACCTCTTATATACTCATTCCTTATTTTATCCTCTTTAATTACTTCACTCATCCACCCTAGAAATCTTTGCTACACTAATTTCTGTTCTATCCTCCTATCTACTGCCCAACGTATAACATTGCAGATCTCACCACTGTCTTAAAAAATGTATCTTTTAACCTAATAGGGATTCTTTTGTCACACAAAACACCTGACGCTTTATAAATAAATTAGTATTCAATACCATAAAAATGTACTTAAATACTACTCAAATACAAGAAAGAAAAAAAGTATTTAAATCAAGTATTGAACAAGTACTCAAAAAATGATTTGAATAGGTACCTACCAATATTCAAATACTTTATAACTATAATCTGGTTGTAGGTACTTATATACATTTAATAGTCCAAGTGGAACGAGGGTTCTCTTGGTTTTATTTATCTTATCAAAGATGTTTATGAATTATTTTTGTTGTATATATTTTTGACCAAAATACTTATCCAAATGTCAACAAAACGGGTACCTACCTATCAATTGTTTTACTGAACTTTTGATCAAGAAGGTATAGGTACACCTATTTTAGAAGTAATATTTCGATAAACGTGTAAGGAAAAACTATACCTACTGGAAAATAACAAAGAAACTCAATTAACTGTCACTCCTTATTATCCGTCATCGTAAAAAAAAAAAAAAAAAAATGTAAATGCAGCTCAAAAAGGTTTTACTTGTACGTAAAATATGGTATTACATTGCTGTAATGTTGCTCAAAAAACTTGAGCCACAAGAAGAAACAGAAGATGACGGATTATTTTGTGTCATACGTAGGTTTGTATGCAGTGTTGTAAAGTACCTATATGAATACAAGTATTAAGTATACTCTAATGTATTTAAAATACTTTTTAAATACAATTAATAGGGAGTACTTATTTAAAAAGTATTTAAAATTTTTTTTTTTTTGTATTTTTGCAGAAATTTAGTTACTTCGGTACCTATATTTAAATACTTTTTTTCATGCAGAAAATTGTATTCATTTTTGTTTTGTCATTATCTGATAATATTGTATGGTGATCAGTCGTGGTATTGATGGTGAAATTTTGACAAAAAAAAAAAAAAAAGGTAGGATGTTTGATGCAAACTGAAAAACTCATATACAACTTAAATGCAATAATTAATTAAATGTTTTTTTGACTTTAAATTAAACAATATTACCTACTTGTTAATAAACAATAATGTATACCTACCTGCTATAATATAATTAGGTAGGTACCTATCTATACCTATCTATACCTACTCACTATTTATCTATTAGGTACTCAGGTACACATGTCATATCATGAATTTATTTGTCATATAGGTATTATTATCATTCAATAAACAAGAGGTATTTGTAACTACGTTTTTAATATAATATCAATATAGCATAGCATAGAATGGAGGACTGCAGGTCGTCTTTTAACCGAGCTTCGAAGTTATCTCGCTCCATATTCTCGGAGTAGGAGGTGGATGCATGAGTTGTGATAGTAGCTGTGGTTAAAGTGAGGAGGGACGGAGGGGGACGGCGTCCCCTTTCTTTGCTTAGCTTAAGTTTGGCGTCCCCTTTAGTATATATGGTCCCCTTTATATTTCTAAATGTTTAATTAAAAGTTGAGACTGAATTTGTTCTTTTGTACATAATATTCAAAAATTAAATAAAAAAAGTTTAAAAAATGGTATTTAGTTATAAATTGTATGCAAGATCTATATTAAGATCTTTATACATAAAGTTATAACCACAGAGTATGTACATTATGCATAATAATAGGCATATACATATATACGTCCGTGATAAATTTTTACAAATTAGGTCAATTAATGGATTAAAAGTTAAATTTATATAAATATTTAAAAAATATTACGGTACTGGTTCGCAGGGGACGCCTTTTTTTTTAATTAACTATAGTCCCCCTTGCAAATATATTCCACTTTAACCACTGTGTAAGTCATTTTAAATATAATATATATATACATTTATAAGTAGCTAGTATATACCGACGTGGGTACCGTAGAAGGGGTAGAACTGTTCTAACCGGAGATTATTTCCGGGGCAACGGGGGGGGGGGAAACGTATGCACCTTCTCCAGGATCATAATCACAATACGCATTTTCAATAACATCGTTTAAACTCCTCGGAGGAAAACGGAGATCGATTGGACCGCGGATATCTAAACGGCCGCAGACGTCTGTAAATGACCCGGGAGATCCATAGTTGACCCATGAAGATGTAGATTGTCGGGGATCTATATGGGTACTCGTATGTAGTTGACTATTATTGTCGCCGTGAAATACTGCACTACCTTCTGTACGCGGTCGCCGTTCGAGGGCAAAGGAAACGTCCGAAATCGATTATTATTGTTATTATTAATATTGTTTTGTTTCTTTTTTTCCCCCCGAACTAAAAACAACAAATTACTATGCTGCAGGTGTTTTACGAGAATTCAACGTGTTATACGAATACGTTATTATAACATCGTGTTATTTCGCACGACGTACACTGCAGACGACAACCGGCGTGCGTCGCAGCTGGCGGCTACGGGAATCGCATACAGTATTATTACGGGTGCGTACGCCGCCGCTTGCTACGTGTGCTTTTCGAAACAAATTTCAGCAACCGCCGTCTCGTCCGCGCCAGTCGCCGATACTTTCTCTCGGCCGAAAACATAAAAAAAAAAAAAAAAACGGCTGCTGCTGCTGCTGCAGACGATCGCCGGAGTGACGGAATGTCTTGCCGGTGACGAAACAACAACACGTTTGTTGCGACGAGGTGCTCTCCGCACGATATAATATAGTATAATATGTGACGGTGTCGTACACCATACGTATAATAGCGGGGGTATTACTATAAACGTATAATAATATAATATAGCGATGGCTAAAAACGTCGACTTGAAAAGTCCCCTTATGTTTGAAAAAAAGGAAAAAAAATTATACTACACTATATATATATATATCTACCGTTAAATTAAATAAATATAAATCGACGGGCTCGAGTGTAGTTAATTGAATAAATTGAACTATATATGTGCCGTACACCGGTGTGCATATTATACGGGATACCGCACGGAACACCGACCGGGGCGGTAATACGAGCGAGCGCGCGCGCGCGCCGAACACCGTCTCTATACTACAATGATATTATAGCCACGCGCGTTCGCATTACGTTCAATTTATATTTCGTCGCTGCAAGAGAGGACGCGACGGAATTATGTCGCCAACGGAACCGGTGAAAATAGTAAATGATAACGTCGTATACATATATATATAATATCATAAGAGTGGATAAAAAAATTAAAAAATATATATATTTAATAAAAGAGTGGAAAAAAAAATATATTTATAAGAGCGTACAGATACTCGATTACGACGTCGGGCCGGGAAGAATATAAAATGTTCGTTGCGCGCGGCACCGAGAGCACGATATAATACATAATATTATTATATTATTATTATTGTTGTGCTATAGGTATTATCGTAATAGTATATGGTCGGTCAATCCGGTCGAACGCGGAGAGGAACATAATATACTAAAATACGATAATAATGATAATAGTTGTAGGTGGGCACCTAATGTTGTGTGCAGAATACGACATGATATTATTTCAATCTCATTATTATTGTACAATAAATTTACGTCGCGTCGCCGCGGCAAACATCGAATAAGTATAACGTAATATAATATTTATTAAATTAGTACGCTAGGGAAACGGATTTATATGCACAGAACACCCTCAAAATACTCATTTAACGGAGGCGAGTCTGAAGCTCATATAGGGACGATTGAGAAGTAAATGGCTAATCTTTATTCAAGGTAGATTTTATACTGCTCGAATAACGATAAAAAAAAAATAAACTCCGAGGAGTGGACGATCGCCACGTTGTCGCCACTGGCATTTAAACATACTATAATATATACTGTAAAATATGCATTAAATAGGCAAAAACGTTTAAAAGGTTAAAAATGTGCAACATAAAATTGGCGTTATTTCAAGCGTACCTACCAATTTTTGATGAAAAACTTGCAACGGCATTTTTCATTTTTATAGGCATACACAAACATGTTAGAAAGACGAAAAAAAAAAAACAAATTACAGCTAACAATACATTATCTAGCGACCTACGTAGTTTTTGTTTCGATACATTAAATTTTTAAAATTGATAATTGATAAAATTGATTTTTTAACAACTCATAAGACAAAACGAGTAAAAATGATCATATCGACAATCGGCTTCGTAGGTCGCTAGCTCATTTTGTTTTTAATCATTTATTTTTTATCTCATCTTTCTACGATATTCTCAAGTTGTCGAAAATGAATAATGCATAACATGTTTTTTTGAACAAATATCGCACTTCCATAACAATAGAAAAATGGTATCGACACAAGACTACTTAAAAATTACTTTTAAAATATATTTAAATATATTAAAATTGTTGGATTTTAATTTTTCTTAAAATTTCATACAAATTGCCTATACAGAACCCCTTAAAAATTGGGTGCACGGCGTCCTCTACATAAAAACGACATAAACCGTGCACGTTATTTCTTGTCGGATAAGGTCTATACATTATTGTACACACAGGAAAGTCGCTATACTATTGCGATTTATAAATATTTAGTATTCAAAAACAATAATTTCACACATTTTTATACAGCTGGAAACGAGAACACGTGAAAATATTTTGAAGTTAAAAACCATAAAAGAAAAAAAAAAAAAACGCGTTAAAAATAGTAAAAAAGTTTACAAAAAATATACGCAAAATAAAATTGGTGTTATTTCACCAACAATGAAATAAAATTGTGCGCGTTATTCTTATCGGATTTCAAATATAGCCTTCTATTCTAATATAAATATATGCGTTCACACATAAATCCGTTTCCTATAATGTATTGCGCATATTAGTGCATATTAGGTGGCGCAAAGTATGTACACCGTGTGCAGTATTACACCGCAGATAAACTTGTAACGGAATTATCGTCGCTTAGAACCGCATATTATAACACGCATGCACGATAATAATATGCGCTGTTGTCGTTGTTTTCTCGTACTTTTATTATACGCACACACAGACACGCATACATACGTACACACGTACATAATAATATAACATAATACAATAATAATTGTTCGTAATCGTTATACGGCCACCGACAGTATACGACGTGTAATTGCTTTAGACAGCGGTTTTTCAAAATGAAACGACATCGTGCGGTCGCGTACAGTGTACATAATAATCACATATACGGTGGTTTTAAACTGTAAAACTGTAATCGTCGGTATTTAATATGAGCACGTATATTTACATAAAGTTCCATTTGAGACATACTTGTAATACGCCGCCAAATGCGGTCGGCGGTGCGAGGGGGCGTGCAATTATTAACGCCTCGGAGTTACTTCAGTCGGTCAAATCGGATTGTCGGTCGGCTAAATCATCGTTAAAGGACCATGCCCGGTCTGAGAGTCGGTAAAATGGAAAAACAGAAAAAAAGTTGATGACCTCAATTATTATTAATTATTATTATTTTTTGCTCGAGTTCAATCAGTTGGTCAAATTAAACACACGCTGCTCCACCCCACAAAAAAAAAAAAAAAAAAAAAATTAATTATTTCGCTACGCCCCCGAACGCAGTGTTGGGCGTCTTCGAAATCGTAACGAGTTACGTTACTATACATAAAGAGTTGCCATTCGTCCCGGTTAAGCCGGGACACAATCGGTTTAGAGCACACCGGTCCCGTTATTTTTTAAAAATCCCGTCCGGAACGTTTAAAATTACCGGTTTCTTAAAATATTGTATTTCGATAGCTAAAATTAAAAATTGGTTGACAATGAGATATTAATACCAATAATTTGTCGATTTTATCTCAGTGTATATTTTAATGCGCGGTGATTATAAATCCCGTGTTGGGGAGTGTTTGGCAATTTAATGCTTATAAAATAACATCGTATGGTGAGCCAGGCGATGACCGTAATTTTATTAACGGTCAGTCTTGTATATTTCTAAACTTATAAAAGTGTCAAGTACAGAAAATAAAATAAAAATTATCATAATAATAACAATATCATATTAGGTATATAACCTTTATGTGTTGATTCAATAAAGCTAGTTTAACGATGGCTTGATTAAAGCTTAAAAGTACAAAACTTACAACTTTAATGTATCAGTGTATATACCCTACGTTACTTTATAGTTACGAAATAAATAGTTATAGGGTGATACATGATGACAAAAGGCGTTAATACCATTTTTAATCAAATCCATATTCATATCCAATGGTGAGATCATTTTTTTCGTAATATCAATATTTAGCTCTCCTGAAAATCAATTATTATTAATGACATTAACACGTATTGCAGTATCCACACTTCGGATAACTAGATCACTTTTTCGTCACCCGAATACAATAGTAATATGCGTTACATAATTTTATTTTTACCTAAAAGTAACTATACATAGTTGCAATGACATTACTTTCTACATGTCAATGCTTTAAATGAAATAAAGCCGGTCAGTAGGGGATGGCACTTTGCTTCTCGTCGGGATAGGATACTGCAGACGGTGGATGTATTGCATTTGAAAGCAATGATAAAATATCATTATTATTTCAATGAACTTTATGAAGTAACTAAAATACTAACATTTCCAATCAAAAAGATGTTTACACAGAAAATTTAACTCGAATTCTTCTACTCTAAAAGTGTAGGTATACCACGCACAATAAAAACACGAATTTCAACATTTAATAAAAATTCTTGAAAAATGGTCAACGAGTATTTAAATTTTATTCACATAAATATAGTGATATAATAAATAATTGGTATACATTTCATATTTCTGGCACCATTATTTTCTGGTTTATAACAATATTTGGTCGTTTTTTTTGTAGTTTTCCTTAATTACTGAAAAAATCAAAAAATGACATAAATCAAAAATAACATAGGTGCCAACTAGATTGAACTTTCTATCAGAAAACTCCTTACTCAAAAACTACTATCCAACTCTTTCTACCCAAAACCATGTATATGCAATATGCATACATAAATATATATATATATATATATATATAAAAGGGTAATCAATACGCACAGAATCTAAAAATAAAAATAAATAAAGTAAAAACTCTGTTCTGAATGTATTATGGTCAATATTGGGTCAATCGATTATTATGATTTTTAATATTACCTATGTCCTATGTAATATAATGCACATTCATAAAATCGTTAATAGGTCTGCTTTTCCTATACACGTCGTTGTCGATTTTAAAATAATTTATTAGAAAGGATTTTTATTTTTTATTTACAGTCAGTATTGGAAAAAAATAACTCGTTACATTACAAAGTCATTTAGTCACTTGAAAAATATATAAGTTATCATAATGCTTTTTTGAAAAAGTAACAACGTTACAATAACGAATGTTTTCGTTACGTTACTTCCAAACACCGAGTCCAAATGTACCTACCTACAGTACAATATGGCGTAATACAAAATATTAAGAGGATGTCAGCACAAATAAATGTTCAATGAAAAACTCGTGTTTTTCTGATTTTAAAGACTTACAAACATCTTTACTTTGTAATAACAAACTAGAAATGCGAAACAGATAATAAAATATATAGATAGCAACATTATCTAATACCTCTAGCGCCTTTTTCAGATATTTTAATTCTTTGATTAGTTATATTTATTTTGATAAAAATCAAAAAAAAATGGTTACTAACAACTCATAAAATGTGTTTAAATGCACATATTGAAAAACGGTTCAATAGTGTGCTAGATAATGTTTTTCTTTAACGATGTTTTCGAGTTAAGAAAACGCCACGCGCCGAATAGCTTCATAGTTTCGTTTTTCAAGTATATATATATATATAGGCTAAAATAATCACAGATAAATACATTTTATATCAACAAAAAGTTAATAACATTTACTAAATTTTCTCAGAACTTTTTTTGTTTGATGTTAATATTATATTTTTCATAAGCAATTGAAAATTGTAAAATTTTAACTTTTTCGAAGAAGCAACCATTACAGATGTCAAAAATTAGAAAACGTCTCCTTTTATTTGGTGTCAATATTAATGATATAACATGGTTTTTTCTTTTCAAATTACATAACAATAAAATGTTTTCAAACTAACTTTTAAAATATATCGCGTAATATTTTTAAATTATTTTTAAATCATTTTTCTAAAAATTGCCTAGACAGAAGCCCAAGAACAACAGGTGTGTGTGTGTGTGACGTCATCTGAATATAAGTGAGAAATTCCAAAGTAATATTTTGAATCATGGCTTAAACGCTTGTATAAACATGTACCGAATCGTTGAATTTCGATTTTTCACGAAGTATTCGAAAATCGTCCAACTATAAAAAAATGGTCGCGCCTACATTCTGTCAACAGAATACTACCTATATATTTTGAAGGTCTCTGGGGTCCGGTCCCGGTAAGATCTCGAAGAGACGGACCGACCGCAGAACTTGACGAGAAAACCTACGCGCGCGTACAACCGTATATTGTAGGTGGAGACGAGATTTAGTGTAAAAGTAAAAGGCGAAGAACCGGAAGAGGCGGACGCGACGGGTCGGCGGCAGGTGCGAGAAAGGACCGAGGCGGATGAACGGGTTTCTTCTGCGGCAGACGGAAACGGTCTTTGACCCCGGCCGTCGCGGTGGTGTACGCGCCGTCCGGACCGCCGAAGACACAAAAGACGGTGGTCCTCGGCGGTGTTTCCGGCGGGCCGCCGGTGCGGCGAGAAAACGGGGGGCTGCACCGGGGCGCAGAAGGCCGCGGACACTGACGGTCCGGCGAATTATTATTATTATTATTATTATTATTATTATTATTATTACCATTGTGGACGCAACACGGCGCACGCGCGCGGCCCGGCACTCTCAATAAATACCGCTTTTTATACCGGCCGGCGTATACCTACCCGTCTCGTCGGCCGACCGCTCGAGAAACACGATCTCGCCTGCAAAGAGCGGTCGTCGGCGCGTCCTCGTTCCACTTCGCGAGTCGTCCACTGCGGCCGGCCGCTCTCCGCGTCGTCGTCCAGATTACAAAACTCCACCGGTCGCCGCGCACCATTCGGTTATATTATATTATGGTATACGGACGGATATTTTATATGATATATAGGTATATACCTATATAGATATTATTATATTTTAAAATATCGTTGAACACGTTTCTCGTTCGGTTTTTCACACCGTATTATGTATTTAGGTAACGCGTTATTTGTCGCAGAGATATGCGTGCGGTCGGCGGGCCGCAGCCCGCGACAACCGCCTTTGTACGTAATATTAGGTATACGTACGACGGACGACCGCACGACGACGACGACGACGGTATTGTCATCGTGTACCCACGGACGGACGGGCGCGGTTTTCCGCCGGGGCGCGTGCAACGGCATAACGAATACGCGAGCGCGTCCGTGCGTACATTGCCGTACGCCGTGTACACCGACGGTTTTCCGCGCGCGCCGTATGCCCGTCCGTCCGTCCACCGCCGTTCGTACGGCCTATATCCCGGGCAAGGCGCGGGGCGGTTCAGGGTCGACAGCGCGCCTTTTGTCTCGCGCGCGCATTTCGTCGTCCGGTGCCCCGTCGCCCCACTGCGGCATCACAATAATACAGCGTTGCCGGCGGCCGCGACAACGATAACGAATATTTAGGTCGCGCGGCCGCCGCCGTCCTGTCGTTAAATGTTTACGGGCCAACCGGCCGTCCGCCGCGGCAGAGGTCCTCTTGCGGCAGCAGCAGCCGCTACAGCTAGTTCATCGTCGTCATTAACGATAACAGCGACGAATGTGTCAACCTTGCCGGTCGCATATATCACGTATATAATAATACTAATAAATGATATTATAATTTATAGTGCTCGCGTGAAATTTCGGTCAAGTGCTAAAATATTATTATTATTATTATTATTATTATTATTATTATTATCGTCTTATGGGTAGACGTTAGACCTGCGGACGTCGTTGGAAATTGTACGCGGCCTCCCGAGGTCATCGGTCGTCTTACCCGGGAGGGAGGACAGGGTTCGAAGAAACTCGATCGGACTATAATAATATTGTTATTACCCCGTGTAATCGTGTTTATCTCGTACCTACCATCATATTACAATATATTATTATTATTATTATTATAATAAATGAAATATTATAATATACACTATACGGCGAACGACCATATATTATACGCTCTTCTGGTATAAACGTTGTCGCGTACGGAGACCACACTTCACCCGTTCCGTTTTTTTTTTTTCTTTACCCGCCGCCGCAGCGGCCGCGAGCGCGAAAATAGACCGTCGCCCATACCTGGCGGCGCCACAGTTCTTGCCAAACCGCGGCGTCGGTCGGCATACGCGCTCCGCAGATGGCCTTTTATAACATGGAAGAGAAATATATTTCGAGCACGCACTTACACGCCGCCGCGCCGGTAGAGCGAGTGGCGGCGGCCGGACGGGCGGTACGGTCGCAATAAATTTGCCGGCGACCTTGACAGACAATTTTCGTAACAATAATATTGGTCGCGACTCGCGTACTTTGCCGCACACACGCCGACTCCGGCCGCCCACTCTTCGTCCAACGCGCTCGTCGTCTCTTTTATACCATACCGTACACTTGCAGTACGCCACACGCATTATTATATTGACATTGCAACAACCGCCCGTCGCCGTATGGCACGGCGGCGGCACACCGCGAATAAACGGACGCGGTAGAACAAAAAAAAAAAAGCATAGTCGCGCCGGGACCCGTGTAATATGCAACGACGATGACATTCTTGTGCTGCCATATAGATGATCGGCGGCGGTCCCGCCACGATTTAACGTACCCGAACGCTCGATGTAATTTTCAGCGATAAAAAAACATGTTTGTGCAAATCTTTCTTCTGTACGGGCAATAAGTTTATCGAACACTTCGTGAAAAATCTAAATTTCACAATAATTTGGAGAAATATGTTTTACGTGCGCTAAAAAAAAAAAAATGTAATAATCACGTCTGTACGATTTTATTCAAAACATTACTTTTGAATTTCTCATTTAATTTCAGAGGACGCACACACCCGCATTTTATGTCACCGTCTAGCTAATTGGCAATATAGCAAAATATTATACAACGCAAAATTGAAATTATGGCGTTTTGGTGAACTTTAGAGTTTAAACACTTATCATCAAATTGAACGAGAAGAATAATTTCGAATGAACCTCATGAGCTTTTTGTAAAATATTATCTGCAAAAAAAAGTTACGGCATTTTTAGTTTTAAATAACTTTAACTTTTTTGTCAGACTACATTTTACGAAAATCCCATGTAGTTCACTGGAAAATATTCTTCTCTTTAAATTTCGTAATAGGTGTTTATACTTAAAATTTAACCTAAATGTCAAAATTTCAATTATACGCGGTGTAATTTTGCTATATTATTTGTTAGATAGACAGAGACAACAAAGCGGGTATAGCGTCCTCTTAATGAGTTTTGTATGAGCAATTTTTGTACAATTTAAAAATATGTTAATATATTTTAAAATTAGTTTATAAATATTCACATGTTAGTAGGTACCAGTTTTCATTGTTGTGTAATCGCGATACTTGAATAAGAACAACCATGTTATATCATATAAAGCATTAATACACCAAATTGTAATTGACACCAAATAAAATAAGAGAACATTTTCTAACTTTTGAAAGAGAATTTTTGTATTTTACATTTGTAATGGTATTGGTTCTTAAAAAAGTAAAAATTTTACAATTTTTAATTGCTAATGAAAAATATAATATTACCATCGAACAAAAATGGCTCTGATAAAATTTAATAAATATTTTTATTGAAAGAAAAATATTTATCTGCCATTACTTTAGCCGATATGTATATACTTGAACGAAACAATTTTAGTGTTGAGTGAACATTGATTGAACGAAACGACTTGACGGAATCATATACAATATATATATTTATATAAATCATTTTTAAAATTCCAGTGTACTTTAAAAAAAAAACGTTTTCCAGAAATATTCAATTATTGTTTCATGTTTAATTACCATAGCTCATAAGTACATTTATATTTTTACTGTATATATTATATACTTATATTAAGTATGGACACACATGATATTGACAATAACATATAAAAATATTGACAAATATTTGAAGTTGGCTATAATATGTTTTGATGTTTTTTTTATACAAAAATGTATTCCTTGTTTAATTTCCATTAACTGATGAGGTTTAGAACCAATATAAAGGTTTGCTATTGACCCTCTGCAGTAGTCCAAAATGTCCCGGAAAAAAGCAACTACAGCTTTTTTAGTCCTGCCTCGATAACCCTCCCCCTGCAGCTCCTCGCACTTGGACCTCCCCAAAAATATGGGTGTGGCAGTGTGGCACTGAATACATTGATATTATACTGCAGTAGCTGTTGGGTTTCATATTGATTCTGACAGTTTTTAGTTTTTATAAAAACACAAACGGTTTCACCGATATCTATAGACTACGGGCTATTATGACCATGATCTATTATTTATGATAGTATATAGGTACGTAAAATGTACAAAAAATATGCATTATTTTTTAATAAATGTATGTATTCACGTAAATAATGTTTTAAAATTCAGTAACAGACAATCGAATATAAATTATTAAAATAGTGTTAAAACTTCGAGTACTTGTAAAAATATATATATTCAATATTGATTTGTAAAAAATATTTGAAGCAAAAGTAGTAAACATTTCTTAAGAACTTTACACTTTTACAAATTGTTGGATTCTAAAGAATTCGGGAATTCGGATGACAAAATGGCAATATTTTTATATTATATATACAATATCGAATACAACATGTACGCACATGTTTTTAACATTTTTTTGTAGGAAATATATACAATATCGTCGGAGAATACTAGTTGTCACTAGTGGTACACGGCCTTTTCTTTTTAAAGAATTGCTCGGTCGTTGTCTGTTCAGAGGTTTTTCAGACTTCAATTAATGGTTCGTGATTTGTATGGTTACGATAAGAGTTCCGGGAGGCAACTCGTATATGGTTGGGACGCAATTCGTAAAAAACTATCCATCAATTTAACCTCGGGGACAACTAGTATGCCCCAATATTACACGTACTGGTATATTATCGTTCCATTTACATACCAATTATACATGTTCAAAATAGTAATATAACCGAGTGCAATTGAAATGTAAACTATGACGGGCTGTGGTTTTGGTACGTATGCATAAAAAATATTCGATGGTAAACTCTTTTACGAAAATTTGAACCGGTAAAGACGTTTAAAATCATTAGGGCCAACTATAACAATAATAATATAGTAGTAGCCCGTGTATTAGTACATAATATATATTATATTAATACTACCTATAATAGTTGAACCTATTATACCCGTTAAAACATAATATACTATAAAAAGGGCTATGAAACGTATTGAATTTGTTCTTGGAAATTAACGAAGTACGTAACATTTAACTTCATGCCCTCGCGATTAAGAGGGTGTTAGTGCGGCCATTTTTAAGGGGTTCTATAAATAGGCAATTTTAAGAAAAATGTTTATATATATTTTAAAAATAAATACTAACTAATTGTTACCATTACTATATAGTTTTTTGTATTGTGGTTGTTCATTATGAATTTATACAATTTTATTGAAAATATTACTTTTGCATTTCTGATTTATAACAATTTAAAAACGTCGTAAAGAGATGAAACGAAAAATAAACGACAAAGAAATAGGTACATTATCTAGCGCCCTACGTGGTTACTAACCGTTTTGTAATATACCTATGCATTTAAACAAGTTTTATGTGTTATTAAAAAACTAACTTTTTATGATTTATTTTTGATAAATATAACTCATGAAAAAACATTTAAATATCGAAAAAAAGCTACATAAGGCACTAGATAATGTCGTTAATCGTTATCTATAATTTATTTTTCCGTTCATATTTCCAAGATGTTTGTATAAGTTGAAATCAAAAATGCTAATATGAGTTTTTCATTAAAAAATGTTTGCGTTGATATCCTCTTAAATGACGCCACACACGTGATTTTTTAGGGGTTTTCTATGGGAAAATTTTATAAAATTTAAAAAGAAATGAAAATCTATCAGTTCAAAAATATTTGAATATATGAGTACTTTTCAAAATTTTTTTGCATCAATATCATTTTTAATTGTTGTGTAATCACGATATTTGTTAAAAAAATATGTTTACGTATTTTCATCAACTTGAGAATATTGTGAAGAAAAATGAAATAAAAAATAAAATAACAAAATTTTCTAGCGACTAATGGAGTCGATTTTCGATATATATGCATTTTCACACGTTTCACGAACTGTTAAAAACGGATATATATATATATATATATATATATATCAAAAATCGGCTCTAGACAATATGTTGTTATGTACGTATAATTTGTTTTCCGTTTCATATTCCTAAAATGTTTGCAAGTTTTTGAAAATGAGAAATGCTAACACGAGTTTTTCATTGACGATATCCTCTTGACGGAAAACTCACTCTTTTCTTCTTATCGTGTGATGTCCCCGCCGATAGTTTTTGAACTCGAAATTCGATATCAACCTACACTATTTATATATACCATGACAAAATAACACGGTATACCAGCAACATGAACGAATTTGAGAACGGTACGAGTTGTCATGGAATGAAATATACGTAATTTATCAATTATGCCAAGAAATTCTGAAAGTAATGTATAAACAAGTTTGATGTTTACAGGGTTGAACATTTTTAATCAAAATAAATAGTATAGATAGCATTAATAATTATGATGAGTGGACCGAGTGACCATGCGCAGAACTTAAGTTGCTGGCATACCACATGTTATTTATTTCGTCATGATCCACACTGAAATCGGTTCGTAAAATCGAAACAAACCGTACAATCCTATAAGTTTTATTTATTTATTTATTTTTTTTTTTTTGCATATATATATATATCTAAGGCACTCGTCAAATACTCTATTATTTCGGCTACCAGGCCACTCTGCCCGTCGGACGTCATGGGCGAGACACCCGCGAGACGTCCGACCGATACTTGACGAGCGCGCGCGCGCGCGCACGCAAGTGGCCAAATCGTTCGGCCAAACAGCCGTCAGCGCCGTCGATGCACGCGGGCTCGGGAACGACGAACGACGACGACGACGACGGCGATGCGATGCGGTTGGCAGGGGAAGGGCGGACATTACGTTTTCGTCGTCGACCAAGACGGAAAAGGAGCGGCCCCGATGGTCTTCTCGTCCGTTCCGTCATCGCGTCGTTAGTTCGCCCGAGCCGAACTATCACATCGTATATATTCTTGTACGCACGCTTATATACACTCTATCTATACGACTACTTATGTATTTATATTACGAGGACAAACGCCGCCGCTGAATGCACGCGTGCAGTGCACAATACTATCGAGTGTGCAGTTTACTACACCGGGTGGACCCCAAGATAAATCGTATACGCTTATATATATATATATATATATATATATATATAGAGAGAGAGAGAGAGAGTTATACGAGTAAAACGAGAATTTATTCGCGAAACATGCGAATTTTTTTAGATTTTCATGGATATGTATATATATATATCATTGACGGGCCCTATGTCACGTGCCCCCGCCCCCGCCCCACCCCGTTCAATTATTGTTCTCGGCGAAAAACCATACGGTGACCTTGATGGCCGCCTAGCCTAATACAATATATTATTACGCTCATGGATATCGGCTTTTTTCTTTCTGTTCGTAATATACGTTTCGTAGGTGCCAAACGGTTTACGACGACCAAACGATTGCATTGCGTCGCCATAACGACACACTCTGATAGGCCAGCGGGCGCCGGAGAAACGTAAACCAATGTGGTATGACGGGTGTAGGTACTCGAGGATTTCGAGCATGACTTCGCGTGACCATCACAGGCTGGAATTTCTCATCGCTCTCGGGGTGAACGCTTCGGTATTGTTCCGTGGTATAAACTATATTATATATATGGGTAATGCACTTAAATTTTTGATGTACTTTAGACGACGATCATCTATGCCAGAGATGGACAACTCAAAGTAACTAGAGAGAAACTTAAAATGATTGCGGGCCAGATATAAAGTTGTTGCATTTTTTAATATTATATGAAACAAAATATTCATTAATACCTATATATTTTATGATAAGAACTAATATCTACGTTCAATACATTATATATGTTTTATTATTGAAAATTTCTCCAAGATATAATTTACCTATAGTTGCTTTTACTATATTTAAAGTAAATTTTAGTAAAATTTTCAATTACAATAATGTCGAAAAACACAGTTCGGTCCGGCTAAAAAGGGACGGCGGGCCAGATGTAGCCCGCGAGCCGCCAGTTGCCCATCCCTGATCTAAATTCAGGACACGAATAAAACGAATAAGCAAAAAAAAAAACAAAAAGGTCGTCAACTTTTTTTCTAACTATATAACAAAAAATGTTTAAACGTTTAAAAAACTAATCTAATTAGGCCATCCCATCAAGCTATAATGTGATCCAGGCCATCTGGAAAACTCCCATTTTCCAGACCGTTCACTCCGCCCCTGGTCGAAACTCGCGGCGGGATTCGAATCGGGAGTATAGACAAATTTAACATGGTCTTTTTTTACATAAATATGTGGATGGATCAGTGTACACGGGTATTGTAAATATTTTTCTAATGCCTATTTAATTATTATAATATTCGAGTTTGGGAAATCAAAATATTGCAATATATAGTACCGACACAGAACATTATAATATTACATTATACATGAATAAACTAGATAGGCACACCTGTAGTAATCGGGATTGTTATATTATATAGGTATATAAAAATAAAATAAAATTTTAGGTAGTTTTCTGCCTTCCGTCGCCGGCAACGATTCAATTCGTTATGACATTCCCCGGGTACATCATGTGCACTATACCTATAGGTTCAGTGGTCAATTTTGTTCTTTGTCTAGAGGGAAGGGCAATATATTTTAATAAAATATACATAATACGTACAAATTTTGTTAGAAAATTGACAAATGACGGCTTTTTCTTAAATTTTTTTTTTTTTTGCTGCTTGTTGGCTATTTTAAAACGAGATTTTGAGTAGAGCAATTGGACCCAATACGCAATAGTTTTTTCTAGCTGTTTTGATAGTAATATAAAGCTATTTTTTAAACAGAAATTCTGACAACACTGATGTTATCAGTGTCGTCGATCGATATTTCGTCAAGGTACATTCACAACTCACCGTGTCATGTCATGTCGCGTTATATACCTTTAAGTAAAAAAGTATTTACACGTACAGTTGAAATTGGCCCTATGTTCTCCACTCCTAAACGCCGTCCCTGTTATAATTTTATTTCGCATTTATCCCGGAATACGACCCAAAGTGCCATACAATGTTCGATTCTTTAATTTTTGTACATTAACCGCGAGTCCGCGACTGTACGAAATAAATCGTAACGCTACGAGTTAAGTATAAATAATTGACTTTTATTAATTTCCTTGAACTAGTGCACATTATGCGTCGAGTGTCAGCGTGCACATTACGAAATCGTGTCGTGGTCGACTGAAGACGGAGAAGCAACTAATATTTTTATATATCAATATATTATAATATGTTCTGTGTGTTGGTACTATCGCAATACGTTTCCAAATAAAAATGCATACGATATACAAATTAACTACTTAATTATGCATGATAATAATGCTTCAGACCGGCAACACTGTAAGAAGTTCATTACATTATTTGGGTAGGTACCTACCTAATATTTATTTATTTATTTTTTGAATTAATGAATATTGAGTTTCAAATGAAGTACAATATGTTTACTTATGAGCTACGATTAATACAACCTATATAGGTACTAATGTAGTTTTAAAATATATTTTATAACATTTTCAAATTTAAAATCACGCGTATGTCACTATCTGCAGCGAATGGCCCCTCTCCAGAACTTTATGAATACCTATTATAAAATGTACATTATGTAATTCAATCCGCAAACATTTTTTTATAGTTAAGTATGTACTCGTATGTATAATGACAAAAAAATTCCAAAAACCGGCCACTGGGCCACCACAAAATATACACTCAGTTCGTGTCGTGCATTAGATATTTAATTAAATGTGATCTACGGACAATGTACATGCGTTTAAATAATTGTCATCGTCGTCGCGTCGTGCTTCATTAGCTTTATTATTAGTATCAGTTTTTCGTATACATAATGAAGAAGACGATATATTATATTACGCGGTGTCCTCCAAGGCCTCTGCCAAAACGTTCAAACGTCATATTACCTTATACAACCGTGTACCAACGCAGTACAGTACACAAACGGATAAATATAAACAAAACAAAATCGGTAATCAGATAGTTATTGTGCTGTAGGTCATTTGGAAAATCAGCCTGTTTGAAAAAAAAAAACAAAAAAACTAGACTCTTCGGGGCAGCCAAAGTTCGCGAACTTGTCCATATTTCAGTCGGCTGATTTCCATGCATTTTGTTACGGTATAGTTGGGTGGCCTTTTGAAAACGGCCACAAAATACTCATTATAAATAGTGAGAACTATTTTATTATGTTATAATTCGAAAAAAAAATATTTCTCCTTTAATTTTTTCACCGCGGTACAACTGCAGTCTGTATAGCACACTGTACACCATCCGTCAAATGTATACCAGACATACAGTTTAAATATCGGTTCACTCCCTCGTCTAACGCCTTCATATAGGTAACACAATTGGTACATTTACGAGTATATAATATGGAATTTTATTTTGTATAATTGATAAAAATATAAAATACCTAATAATATACCGCACAGTTTTATTTAGAATTATAAGAATATTTTTTCAATTATTTTGTGATTATTTCCGTGACGTTTAAT
This sequence comes from Pemphigus obesinymphae, assembly GCA_025469235.1. Taxonomy (NCBI): domain Eukaryota; kingdom Metazoa; phylum Arthropoda; class Insecta; order Hemiptera; family Aphididae; genus Pemphigus; species Pemphigus obesinymphae. Next base: position 167,409 of record JAIPRL010000199.1, read on the forward strand.
TATCGTTCAGCCGGATCTTTGGGAAAAATGAGAATTTTCAAACGAGTTGCCTCATTGTAAAACGTCTTACTTTTAGCATAAAAACTATAACTTTACTAACTAACTTTACTAACCCTCCAAAAAATAAAATAGTTTTCTTATATAGGTAACTGTTAAAGATATTAATATCTTTAGATATACTAAAGATATTAAAATTAATGAATTTCAAAATTGATGATTTATATCGAATAGAGGGGGGGAAATCTCCCACCAGCTATTTTCAGATAATATTATGGGTAAAGCACCCAAGATTTTAGAGCTAGTCGCGCCATTGGCCAAATACCTTACGATATATGTACACAAAAGGACAGCAAGCGCATATATTATATCATATTATAATACGTGTAAAAAAACAATTGCGCGTTCTTAGTGGTGATATAATTTATATAAACTCTAACATGACATTTTTTGACAGAACTAATAAAAACAACTTATAATTTAAATACGACTGCCATTATATAGAAAAATAAACATTAAATTATTATACCGCTAATTGTATTTACATTATATCAAAATTAAGAATAATTATATTTAATTAGATATATGGACAATAATTTATATACTCATGTCCAATAAGTATACATATATACGTCCAATATGTCCTATACATATATGCTATAGATGATTAATAGTTTTTTTATAAGATTATATTTCACTATCTATATCTATGTTTACATTATTCTCTCTGCCCATGCAAAATAATCATTTGCTTTTATAAAAAATTTTAACCTTTTACTAGTTTTGCGATGACCTCTATAACCACTGCAGTTACCCACCCGGACCTCATCGGTCCCTATATATTTCCGTGTGTATATCTCGTATAATACGCATGCATTTAAAAAGTGTGTAATAAAAACTGGTTTGAATACTCGTAACGTATAATATGCTATACTAACGATACGAGATTTTCGGCGATTTAGCTTTTGTTACTCTACATGTGCATTGCCATTATTTTGTTTAAAACGACTATTAAAAAAAAAAAAAAACCCATTAAAACTGTTTTTAGGGTACCTAAATCCCTTTGTACTTTTTTAACGTTGGCGCACCAAGGTAAAATATATTATATGAAATGGTAAACGGTGATGATCTATACAGTCGTCAAATTTGACTGTAGGGAAAAATAACTATACAGGATGTTCGACGTACCTACCTACCTGTGTATATTGTACTGAAACGGAAATGGATATGCGATTTTGGCAGATGATCAATGACTTAAAACCGCCAAAAAGATTTAAAATCAAATTTTCATTGAAAATCTATACCTAGATAATGATTAATCACTGTATTACTCATTGAACATTATAATATTATGATTTAAATGTTGAAAAATGCGTAGCACTGTTCAGTTATATAAGAAAATCAATACTACCTACCTATATATATATATATTATATTGTATAGCCTAGTTACTGTATTATAGGTTAAAATACCAATAACGCCGAAGAACTTGTCCGATAATTACCGGAATATTTTACATGTTTGTTTAGTAAGAAGGGTAATAATAAGGGTATAATAGTATTAGTTTATCGCTTTACGCCATTATACAGAAGAAAAAAAAACATTACATGTCAACCGAAATGACGTAAATTCATATAATAATTGAGTACTGAATAGGTTACACATTACATACACATATGCATTATACGTGTATTAATATTATATTATGGAGGTTAAGAGGACTTTTATGTACCTATATAATATAGAAGATAATTGTTTATAGGTACATTTGTTTTTTGCGTTTCAACATAATAATAAAATATTAACTCTTTGAACAGGATCGATTACGATTAACATTGTAGTTTTTCAAGTTTTTGCAGAAATTCCATTATAAAATCATCAAAAAAAAATATCCAAAAAGAGTACACATTACTCATATATTAACCTACATACCTATGCTATTTATACGGGTTACGATTTATAAAAATTCGATAAAAAAACCACGGTATTATATAGACGACCATAAAAGACGGATATATAGGCCGTGTAACTACGTGGTGGCTCTAGCATTTCATTTTTGGGGGGGGGGGGTGAAGGAAGGGCATAAAAATCGAGTTTATGACTTTTTTTTTTTTTTTTGTTTTACTGCTCATTTTCTAATATAGTATTCAAGGTCAATAACTATTGAGCAACGTAAGTACGAGTTTCCGTCCACCACCGGGGCTCTTTTTTTTTTTTTTTTTTTTTTTTTAGGAATTTTGTGAGGGCATGGTCCCAGGGCCCCCCCCCCCTAAAATCGCCACTGTACGTACGTACGATATGCAGTAATATTTTCGAGAATAAATGAACGCGGATATGCATGTTATGTTATAGATAATAATATAATAGAGAAGGTCCGTGTTCTATGAGGCCATCACTGTGTAAGCACGTATTACGTCACGAGTGCGCGATAAACGTTTAGATAGAGGACGGGCGAAGGGATTTGGCCGGTCGTCCGCGGGAGGTTATTATTACATAACGCGCGGCCGCCGAAGCCGTCGAAGGGTGTCGTCCGCGCGGAGGGTTTAAAAATAACCCGTGGACTACCGGCGCCGCCGCCGCTACTGTTGCAGACACTCGAGCGCGCGAAATATCCGTACGGGCACAACTTACGCACCGCGCACTACGAGCGTGCCGTATACATAGGCAGCATATACACGTAGGCGGCAGAAGACTCGAAATACGATGCTTCCGGTGCGTTACACGATTGTCGGGGAGCGTCGATCGAGTGACCAACGGTCGTCTACGTATTTTTTTTTTCTTTTTGTCAATATTTGTGATGAGTATACGTTTAAATTGAACGTATATAAATTGTAATATCAGAATAATGGCCGACTGTTGTATGCGGACAATGACGACCGATTGTGATGAAAAAAAAATACAAAATTAAATTAATACACATGTACGTGTATGTACATACGTTATGTTAGGCGCGGTTGATATTTTTGGACGATGATGATAATAATAATAATAATATGTAGAGACGGAACGGACGAACGGAGCGATTAACTACTCGGACGCAAATGCAATGGCAGATCCGAGAGAAGAACAATAATTCGATAGGGCGACACGAATATTTTGGATTCAAATAATTAGATCGTGAATTCTTTGCGTCGCGCCGCGAGTGCATCATTTTTTCTAAATGAGAAACGGAAGAAGATCTTCCGTAAGTTTTCGTTAGTTTGGACGAAATAAATATAAATGGTTAATGTCTGATACAGAAAATCGAATTCAAAAGACAAATCGCGTTTTCCGATGATCAGGCACGATCTTAGAACAAAACGACCTATAGTCGATTGAAAATGATCGACTTTACCGACTAATGGCTGGGGGAGGGAGTGTCACACCCCTCATATCGGTTGGTCACCGTGACTTCTTGCGGGAATGTCCCGTCTGGAAGTGCAGTATATACCGGTCGTATAAACCTTCCATCGCGCTATAAACATCGAAAAATTCGTATTTTCGTGGTTTGGGCCAACAACCCCACTCGCCTCGTCATCGTACGAGCACCACACGAGGGGAGTAGAGGTTCCCGCGGTTCATTACGCGTTGTATACAGTCGTATTGAAGGGCGCAAATACCGTGTTGGCTTGTGAACGCGAGCGTGCGTATACCAGACGACGGCGAAAAACAAAGAGGAGAAGAAAACCGACGAAAATACGCACTGACGAGGAAGAAGGTCGAGAAAAACACCCGCTGGCAAAACGGACCGGGTCGTCATTGTAAAATATATACGTATATCGTATTTTTCCTCTTTTTTTTTTTTTTTTTCATTTACATTCTGGTCGTCGTATTATATTGCATTATCGGTGTTTACGTCGACGACGACTGCTGGAAAAGAGACGACGGTAGCAGAAAAATAAAATGACACACGGCTCGAGGGCCGAGAGAAGAGCGAGGGAAAAAAAAAGACGGAAACGGGAAAGGGAATGAATGAATGAATGAGGTCTTGTCGTCGTCGACGTCGTATAAAACCGTCCTCCTGCTGTGGCCCGTAGATAGAGCAGAGGCTCTTCCGCGTACACGGCTATATATACAAAAGGCGGCGGCGGCGGCGGCGGCGGCGGAAGTATAGTGGCGACGGGTGGCCCGCTGCTGCTGCTGCTGGCCGCGCTGTGTATAGTGGAGGGCTCGCGTCGTCGGGTTTATCGATTCCCAAAACTCTGGCGCTCTCGCGATGGTTACACCACCGGGAGGCGAAAGACCGGGAGGGCCGCAGCGGGCGGGCGGACGGGACGGGTACGGGGGGTTTTTCCGCCGTCGCTAGTACATAACGAAACTCATGGTGGCGACCGGCGGTGCGGCTTCGGCGCGCGCGCCCAAAGTCGATCGTTATACACACGGTCGTCGTCGGCCCTATACCGGCGGTATCGCGGTACAGACGTGCGAAAACGCGCGCCGAAAACCGGTAACCGGCACGGGCTCGCCGAACACGAGCGAGTGTCGCGGCCGCGGGCGGCGATGACAGGGCGGTTGGCGGGCGGTTTGTACGCGCTAAACACGCCGGCAATCGATACGCGCGCGTAAATATAATATATATTATATAACATACATATATACTATAATACTATGTGAATGCGTTGTATACTATAGTAAAATATATATATATATATATATATGTATATATACGCATTAGAAGGTACCTCCAACCTAGTATGTAGTAGGTAGTAGGTACGTACGTATCTTTGTTTTATATGGTGCATACGAGAAAACGTTACTTACGACGAATAAATCTATCGGTCGCGCGAGGACGGCGGACAGTGAAGACAGAGTAGGTAGTACAAATATTATGCTGTACGCGCGACAGTTAAAATACGCGGGTACACGCACACGCACACGCACACGCACACGCACACGTACACACACTGCACACGCGGTCGCGCAGACAGCTGGCAGCTGGTGGCTGCTGTTGCTATCGCGTTCTGTTCTGTCGGCCGGCACACTACAGACTAACCGCACGCGGCGGCGGCAGGCGGCGGCGGTTATATTATACGAAGGTTGTTCGAATAGGTACCACCACTGCCACCGCCGCCGCCGGTACTGGCGCTCTTCGCGCACCACGGTGTATACCGTGTGTGCGACACGTACCATCGTCGTCTACCAGACGGACGGCGACGCGTGTATATAAAATGAAATAAAAAAAATAACGACGACGCCATCGACACTCTGGCACGCGGACGCCCGATGGTCCCGCTCTAACGTGCGCACGCACACGCACTGGGCGATCCCTACATTTTGTCCACACGAGTGCTCTGGCTCTGTGCCGTGCCCTACACGCGCCGTCCGGCCCGGGGCAAGAAAAGGATCGGCTCGGGAGACGACAACGACCGCGCGTCCACACAGAGTATAATACGTTATACGGGAACGCGAGAAGAACTTTGCACGGGTAAACGTGGATTCAATCGCCTCGTCTCGCACGTACAATGTACACTTGGATCGACTTGGGCGAAAGGGACGGAGCATATTATATAAACGAAACCTTCGGACAAGCGTGACCGCGTGAATTTCGACCAGCCACTGTCGAGAAATTCAATACTTGCAAGGTGTTACATACACGCAACTATAATATGTATACATATATACGTTATACGCTAAGGTCGTGTGGCGGAAACTTTTTACGTCTCCGGGGACGATCGCGGATTACCGGTCGACTACGACGAGACCGTGGGAATTATGGTGATCGCAAAACGGATGCGTGACGGCGGAGAGTCTGCGACTCGGCGTGTAACGATTTTTCGCTATTCGCGCCCGACGACGGTTTCGGGACATGCGAAGGGGAATGGGGGGGGGGGGGTAAGGAAAGGCTTACTCGCCCGTCATCGCGGAAAATCCGTCCCGCAGAAAGCGCGCGAAAACTACGCCCAAAAGCGAAACGAGAGACGCGCATCACACGGTGTATAGGATTCTGGCGAACGCGATTCCTCCGCGGCGTCGTCATCGTGTGATATTTGCATACACGCGCCGCGCGCGCGCTGACCGCATATGTGTCAAGGTGACGACGACAACGGCTTGGTTTTCAACAACGCAATATTATAATATACTCGCGGCGCGAACGGCGCGCAGCTGTGCAGGCGATATTCGAATATTATCGCAACGGACGCGTATTGCGTAGCGTTACGACAACGACGGCACACACACCGGACCCGTTGATTGTTTTTCGTCCCGAAGTATGTAACTATAAGAGAACGAGAGAGAGAGAGATAGCAGCTTAAACGGAGGTGCGGCCGCACAAAGGGTATGACCAACGGCGTGGACACTGTGCAGGCGAGAACCGGTTCGCCGGACGGTTGCGAAATCCTGCCGCGGAACGGTGGGTTTTGCAGAAACAGCTGCAGCTCCGCGGTGTGCGAAGGGTTATGACGACACGAAACGACGAACGTTGCAGATTTTGCAAACGAGACCCCGACGTGCACGTCACACTATATATACCTGTGGGGACTATAATATAGACACCATCCCCCACGTGCGTTTTAAGTTTCTGAACAGAGTAAATAATGATTTTTTAACTGCCATTACATAAAGTGTCTTCTTACAAAACGCCAATTACGGGAAAACGACCAAAAACGTCTTACAATAATAATTGCACGCGGCACTATATACCGATATGCGCTATATAATATAATATAGTAAGCTATAGGCACCGAATTTACGGCGTGCCATAAGGTCGATTAATTGTCGGAGTACGATTTGCGATATATGCACATAGATCGTGCCAAGGCGAACGGAGTGCCGGACGAGCTTCCGACGTTTTGCAGTCGGAACATTATTATTATTATTATTATTATTATTCATAACGTAACGTAACGTATATAGGTAACTTTTTCATAGTTCGTCCGCAAAGGGTTTACTATCTTCTCGTGCGATATTATTATTGATTACGAACGACGGCGGCGACGGGCCAGAGGAATGTGTCTTTCCCCTCCAATCTTTTTTTTTTTTCTCGATTTTCGTCGACCGCCACATGGCCGTCCAAAAATATTCCTTCGCGCCTGGTCATCGTCGACACAACAATCAATATTGTACCGTCAGTATAATATACAGCCACGGTCGCCCGGAGCCACATGATAATATAAATATTATGTTCGAAAGGCACGTTGTACTCGATAAAGACACGTATACACACTATACACTATTATACGAGTAGTTAGTTGTGATGACGGGCGATGCGGTTACGGCGCGGCGGCCGGTTTGACACGGATTCGCGAACGACATTGATCGTCAGAGTGAGACGGTGCCGGTGATGAGGTAAGAACCACTGCACACGACGTGTATCTCGTAAAATGAAAAATATGCATACAAACGGGTTACGAGGAATACCCTTGCGGTATACGGTCGAAACGTTGGAAGAAAAAAAAAAAAATGATACCACGGCGACCGCGATAGTAAATTTTATCACGACGACCAACACGCTACTGTACCGCACAGGTATAGCCGTACGGCTGGTAGGTAAATATTATAGTATCTACGAGTATATAATATACAAACGATTGTGCCGATGTACGAGTACGTGTTTAGTAATAATAATAATATTACAGCGTTCGGTCGTTGGAATTAATACTGTAATGGGCAAAAAACAACAACAACACACGACACACGGCATGCAGCTGTAACAATTAGCAGAATAGTATAACAGCGCGATATAGTCAGTATCGGCACTTAACCTGTACGGACGAAACGGAAACGACGACCAGAAGACACTACGACGTATACAATACAAATCCGCCGGAAAGAAACGCCATATCGATCAGCATTGAGTGCATATACGTATATACGTATATCGGTCAACAATTAAAGCAAAAGATCAGATACCTACACGCGAGGCGTATATGATGTATTATATGTATTCATGGTGACCTGCAGGTATAAAAATCAAAAAAACAAAGTACATTTTGAAATTTATCCTCCTTTATCATAAAAAGAACACTCCTTCGAGGGAATCGGTCAACATGTAAACTATGTGACAATGTTTCTCCGTATAGTCCACAAGTTTTTTTTTTTTGACCTAATTACTCGTTATTATTTCTATTTCTATCCCACAGAAAAACTGAATATTTGAAATAATTTCATTACAAGGTCGACTTATTAGGAGTGCGTTTTTCAAGTGCGTATTTGAGATGGGACGATGGCGTAACTTTAACAGTAAAACATTTTTGATTCTGCATAGAAGAAAATATAATATGTATTCTAAGCACATATTAAAAACATATTTTTTGCACCCCTTTCCTCCACGAACACGGGCCAAATACACCATGGTGTCTTTTTATGATGAAAATACTTTGAATCTGCAGAATACACTGAAAATAAATAAATTTTTAAAGGTCGAAATACGAAGTGTACGGTAATAATACCGTAGGTACATAATAATATGCTACCTATATAATATTATTATATCGTAGCGATTCATACCAAACTGGAAAAATATATGCATTAGATCGAACCATAAAATATAAATAATTAAGTCATGAAAAATAATAAAATATATACATTAACCGGTGATATTTTCAAAAAAAGAGTACAATTTCATGTACCTAACACTATTGTTAAGGACACTAGGACGACGCTATAAAAAAGTAAGGGCCGATACAGGGTAGGGGCAATTCCCCCTCGTTCACCAAAAAAAAAAAAATATGAGTAAACAGCGAAAAAAATAAAGGTTGATGACCTTTTTTTCAACCCATATAGCTCATAAATTTCCCCTCCCATTCAGGACCTCTGTATCTGCATCTGAAAAAAAGAGTAGGTACTATTCTACGAAAAAAAGTACGTCTGGTCACCATAATTATATAAGGCTAATATGACCTACCTATATCTACCTACCTATTAGTTAGCGTGACAAAAGATCTTTTTTTTTTGAGGCATGTGTCTATTTTTTTTTTTTCATGAAAAATACGTTAACCGTACAAAACTGGACACCTTCCCCCCGAAAATTGTATAGGTACTTAATATATTAATATTTGTAGTACCTTGAAAAATGGACATTTCAAAAAATTCTGGTTACACGCCTGTCCACATTTGGTAAACGGAAAAAAAATCCTCTCGGACATGATCCCGTAAATAAAGTCATTTTGTTCAAACATTTTAATTTCAAAAGTTAACTTTTGAAATGTACCTATATTATATATTATAATGTACTTATATTATATACCTAATAATTTCGCGCGCATTGCAATTTTAATTTAATGTAATCAGCAGCGTATACTATTTGTTGTGTAACGTCACTCCTGCAAAAATGTATGGTCCCAACCCTTTGTAAATCGTGTACTTCTATTGATTATCACTAGTTGAGAATTTTCATATAGGTACCTATATGTTATACGTATACTACGTACCTATACGTTGTACTCTAAAATCCAAATTATTTACGGAAATATTGTATAGATTAGCCTCCCAATTTCCCAAACTATAATCAATATTCGACAATAAATCAGGTATATCAGTATAATATGATATCAGACATTTGTGTGTATATAGTATATTATATGTTATGTATATGTACCTATCTGGCTATCTGTACCATTATACCGTACCTATGCGTTATGCTGGCATTAAATTTGGTATAATAATAAAATGGAAGTATTAAAAACAAATAAACATCCAAAAATTGTGTACAACGGATTTGTGTACAATTTTCAAAAAAAATGTGCCGATTTTATACGTTGGAGATGTTCTAAGTTCAGTGCTTTAAAATGTCCTAGTGTTCTTAAAACAAGTTTAAACATAGATAATCCAATATTTGTGTTTATTTTATGTTCTCCTCTACAAATTTGATAATAATTAATAGGTAAATTTACTCTAATATAGATTATAAATAAAGTGTAATAAGAATGCGATACGTAGATTTGATATGTTATGCGTATGTAAGACAGTGACAACAAACGTGTGGGTAGCGTCCCTTTAATATTAGTACCTACCTAATTTATTTTTACAATTTTTAAAATTTGTAAAAATATGAATATTCAGCCTAAGTAGGTATATAAATATATTTATACCTATACACTATATTATTATTATACATATGTATACATATGGTTTGCAGTGTTACCCTTCAAATATTTTAATTTTTTTCTTCGTTCATTTTTAGGTATTTGTAATTAGGTTTTAGGGAATTTTTGGTTTTTTTTTTTTATGAACACTACAATTTCTAATATTGCAATGTTAAAAATATTTTAGGTGAATGGTGTTTATATAACGAAGAAAGGTTTTAATTAAATGACAATGGTCGAGATTCGAATGAAAGAGCATTAATATTTGCCACCAACACCGGATTATCTTTGTTAGCAAATACTAATACTTGGTTTATGGACGGTAATTTTGGACTTGCTCCAGAATTTTTTAAACAACTCTATGTTATTCGAGTACAAAAAAATACAGTTTTTGTTACAGCTGTTTACTGCATTCTTGAGTGCAAAACACAAATACGTTCGAGCACATATTTCGTACTATAATGAGCGAATGCGAAAAACGTGGAAAATATTCTAATCCACTTTTTTTGAATGTTGATTTTGAACTAGCAATGCAGCAAAATTAGTTCTAGGCAATCATATAACAATTCGTGGATGTTTTTACCATCTCTGTCAATCAACACATAGAAAACTACAATAACTAGGATTATCAAAACGGTATCAACAAGATGAAGAATTTCGAAATTATTTTAGTATGGTCGACAGTTTAGCATTTCTGCCTCCACACGAAATTACAAATGGTATAGAGTTCTTAAAGCAAAACATATCAACTGGAGCAGAAGACTTTCTAATATATTTTGAAATGACATATGTCAATGGATCTTTTAGAAGAGTACAGGGAACAAACGATTTAAATATAAATCTTCGAAGAATTCCACCACATTTTCCACCAAGTACATGGAACGTACACCAGACAACCTTATCTGATGGCCACAGAACAAATAATACTATAGAAGGTTGGAATAATCGATTTGCTCATCTAATTGGTATTAAACATCCAACAATATGGCATCTATTAAGAAAAATAAAAAATGAGGTTGCTGCAGATGATGCTAAATTAGCACTAGATTTTTTTGTTGACTTCTTGTTCTTATTTCTCGGTTTTCATTACTTTTTACTTTTATTCTGATAATTTCAAACTTATTCAGTATATTTAGTGTAAAAATGAGCCAACAAAGAAGGTATAGTGTTGTTTGGCAATACAAGACAGCTTTAGACAGTTCATATGCACAGTGTGATACATGTAAATAAAAATTGTCATACAAAACATCATTAACAAATTTAAAAAAGCATATAACAGGCACTCATGGGATAAATATTACAGAAAGAGTATGTAATACAATATTATTTATTTATATGAAAAATGGTCAAATTTTAATTTTTTTGGTATAATTACGGTTTATATACATTCCACTTTATTGATTATTATTTTTTTTTAAATCTATGAAAAATTATTAATTTTTCTATAACAGTGTTGTCAAAATATGGTGTAAACACTAAAAATTCCTTCAATTGACGTAAATTGGTCAACTGTACGGGATAATTTGATTAGACCAGATTAATTAACAATGTAATATAAAATATAATATATAACATATGATTGAAAATTAAATTTGGCTGTTTGTCATAGAATTGTAATTTAATTATAAATAAATAAATTATAAATTTGTATTTAATTTGATTAGGGTAATCGAGAAAGCACTCCTGATATTGATGATCCTGTTCCTGTAACTGATATGATGTCCTCGAATTTGTCCAGTTATAATCATTCTATTTCTTCAACTGCTATTCCATTATCTTCTTCCATTGCTAATCCGCCTTCTTCTTCAACTGCTATTCCATCATCTGCTTCTATCACTAATCCACCTTCTTCCTCTTCTTCAGCTGCCTTACTTAAACGTAAACAATCATCTATTGCTAGTTTTTTACCGAGAAAAATGACACCCGATAGAAAGAAATGTTTAGATGATGCATTTTTAAATATGGTAACAATTGATCTTCAGCCTTTAGTGTAGTAGAGGATATTGGTTTCAAAGGATTTATTAAGTTATTGAATCCAAATTATACGTTGCCTACTAGGCAGGCAATATCAAAAACTTTAATTCCTTTGAAGTATGAAAATACCATTACAAGTGTGAAAGAACAAATTGAAAAAAATGCAGATTATGTATGCCTGACAACTGACTGTTGGACATCTAGATGTAACGATAGCTACATAGCTGTCACCGCACATTTTGTAAATAAACAATTTGATCTTCAATCAGTCCTCTTGGAGTGTAGCGAAGTGACTGAAAGGCACACTGGTATACATTTGAGCGAAGTACTTCAACGTATAATAACAGAATGGCAATTAGATGGAAAGGTTGTTCTGGTGGTGTCTGATAATGCTAATAATATTAAAAATGCTATTAATATTCTCCGTTTAAAACATCTTGGTTGTTTTGCTCATACTATTAATCTAGTTGTTGAAGAAGGTCTTAAATTTGAAGATGACTTAATAGATAAGGTTAAAGCTATTGTCACTCATTTTAAAAAAAGTACAATAGCAAAAAAAATTTTAGAAAAAAATCAACTAAACAATGGTGTCAAAGAACCATTAAAGTTAATACAAGCAGTAAATACTCGATGGAACCGTGTATTTATGTTGGAGCGAATTGTTTTACTCGAAAATCCTGTGCGGTCATCATTTGGTTTACTGGAAAATCCTCCTAGTAGTCTTTTTTATATTCATATATGACGGCATCAATGGTTTTGCCTATTGTTCATGGTCTATTTGAAGTTTGTATTAAAATGAAAACTAAACCATTTGAAACTAGAGTCAATGATGTCATTAAAAATTTACAAGCTGCGATAATAAATAAAAATAGCTGGGGAAATATTTATCACAGCAAAACTCTGGCAAAATGTACATTTTTAGATCCAAATTTTAAAAATTTTTTATTTTCATCAAATCCAAGCTTGTGTGAAAGTATAAAATTGGATATAACAGATGATGTATCTGGAATAATTCGAAAAGCTAGATTAATCAAGAGATAGATGATAATCAATGTAATAATGAACACACAGTCAACACAGGGGTCACCACTCATAGTGAAGAATTTTCTATTTGGGTTAGTCTTCACATTCAAGTAAGCCAATCAAGACCTGCCAATACATCTAGGTCTAGGGTAATATTAGAAATTCAAAATTATCTTGATGATGGATTGATACCTAGAAAACAAGATCCATTAGAGTGGTGGAAACAGAATCACTATAACTTTCCTAATTTAAGTCATTTGGCAATAAGAATGTTTTGTTGCCAAGCATCTTCAGTTCCATGTGAACATATTTTTTCAAAAACAGGACAGATATTAAATGATACGACGTTGTAGTTTAAAAACTGAAAAAGTTAAGCAAATCATTTTTTTAAATAAAAATAAATAAGTTAACTTTGAATTAATTAATAAAAATATAGTTATTATTTAATATTTATGATACATCAATTATTATTAATTTATTTTTATAGAAGTTTCTTATAATTTTTATAGATTTAAATATATATTGAATCTATATTGTATATTATAGTATTATTGATAGTGATGGGAAAGTTCTTTTTCAAAATGAACTAGTTCAAGTTCATGATTATGTATAATATAAACCATACAACTTCATTACACTTATATTTTTTTTAAATAGTTTTAATTTATATGATATTAGATCATAATAATGTAATTTGTGTGGTGTTACTTTCGTGAAATATGTTTGAAAGGCTGAACAAAGAACTTATTTGTAAAACCAACTGTTGCATGTTTGGATGTTCTACAAGAGCAAAATTTGTAAAATGTATATTTACAATATTTATTATAATTTAAATTTAAATAACTACACTTTTACGTTACCTATTCAATCTTATATATTATGTAATATTAGACATTTTTACCTATTTAAAATTTGAAGTTCTAAGTTGTACTTAAAAATTTATTACCTAGCCGGGGTGAACGCAAGGGGGAGTCTTTCATTTAATAACAGTCAGATAACAACAGACCTTCATTCAGGACCCATATAGATGCTGTTCAGAGAATTAGTGCAAGTACATATTATAAAAAGTACTGGTTATGTATACTATACGAGGTCTGTTCAAAAAGTACCGGGACAAATATTATTACGGCTAATCTAGACATGATAACGTTTCAAATTATAAATAGATATATTTCCCACATATTAGTGAATATTTTAAACAAAATCCAAGTCGCTATCTTATCTCAATTTAAATTAACACATGGTTAAATCGAGCCACCTTGTTT